>SJYA01000305.1:1117127-1139781 GCA_006410615.1 Neotragus moschatus | reverse complement strand
GCAAAGTAATGTCTCTGCTTTTAAATATGCTCTCTAGGTTGGTCATAACTTTTCTTCCAAGGAGTAAGCGTCTTTTAATTTCATGGCTGCAATCACCATCTGCAGTGATTTGGGAGCCCAAAAAACTAAAGTCTATCACTGTTTCCACTGTTTTCCCATCTATTTGCCATGAAGTGATGGGACCAGATGCCATGATCTTTGTTTTCTGAATGTTGAGCTTTAAGCCAACTTTTTCACTCTCCACTTTCACTTTCATCAAGAGGCTTTTTAGTTCCTCTTCACTTTCTGCCGTAAGGGTGGTGTCATCTGCATATTTGAGGTTATTGATATTTCTCCCGGCAATCTTGATTCCAGCTTGTGCTTCAATCAGCCCAGCATTTCTCATGATGTATTCTGCATATAAGTTAAATAAGTAGGGTGACAATATACAGCCTTGATGTACTCCTTTTCCTATTTGGAACCAGTCTGTTGTTCCATGTCCAGTTCTAACTGTTGCTTCCTGACCTGCATATAGGTTTTGCAAGAGGCAGGTCAGGTGGTCTGGTAGTCCCATCTCTTTCAGAATTTCCCAGTTTATTGTGATCGACACAGTCAAAGGCTTTGGCATAGTCAATAAAGCAGAAATAGATGTTTTCCTGAAACTCTCTTGCTTTTTCTATGATCCAGCGAATGTTGGCAATTTGATCTCTGGTTCCTCTGCCTTTTCTAAAACCAGCTTGTATATCAGGAAGTTCATGGTTCATGTATTATTGAAGCCTGGCTTGGAGAATTTTGAGCATTACTTTACTAGCATGTGAGATGAGTGCAATTGTGCAGTAGTTTGAGCATTCTTTGGCATTGCCTTTCTTTGGGATTGGAATGAAAACTGAGCTTTTCCAGTCCTGTGGCCACTGCTGAGGTTTCCAAATTTGCTGATATATTGAGTGCAGCACTTTCACATATACAATATTCTTTCATCTGAGAATATTAATTACATTTTCTGCATTTCTTTACTTCCTGCACTGGTTCTATTCCCTGAGTTCCCTCAGTCCCCCACCCACTTGTTTATGTGAATGCTTCTCATTTCAGAGGGTTTCCTCAAATGTCTAATTATCATCAGCTGCCTGTTCAGATGAATAGCAAGGTAACTTGGAGCTGACTGGGGCTTAGTTAAAGTGGGAAGGGTGTGTGCACAGGTGGAGGCTGCAGCTGAGAGAATATACAGGTCTTTTTTCCAGGATTTTTGAGAGGATTTTCTCTAATCCCCTGCTTGGAGGATATTAACTTTGTTGCCAGTTTTCTGGGAGTTTAATAGAAGGAGGCTGAGATCACCTTTAGGTGTGCAGACTTTCATTTAATCGCCTGCTTTCAGTGTAACACTGTCTTTAAAGGCTATGCCTGGTATTCCCCAATCCTATGATCTTCATTCAATAGCTCCAGAAAATTAACCACTGGTGTTCTGCAGGGCACGGGTGAAGTGGGAACCTACTCCAGGTGAACATGGCAACTAGGAAAATCTAGCAGCTTCTTAACAGATTTACAACTGCTTCACCAGTTTTTAGCCCCACCTCACCTGCTAATTCTTATGCCTGAAGAATTATGGACAGAGGTTCGTAACATTGTACAGGAGATGGTAATCAAAACTATCCTCAAGAAAAAGAAATGCAAAAAGGCAAAATGGTTGTCTGAGGAGACCTTACAAATAGTTGAGAAAAGAGAAACAAAAGGCAAAGGAGAAAAAGAAAAATATATATCTACCTGAATGCAGCATTCCGAAGAATAGTAAGGAGAGAAAAGAAAGCCTTCCTAAGTGATCAATACAAAGAAAGAGAGGAAAACAACAGAATGGGAAAGACTACAGATCTCTTCAAGAACAAAGGAACATTTCATGCAAAGATGGGCACAATAAAGGACAGAAACAGTATGGCCCTAACAGAAGTAGAGTTTTAAGAGGTGGCAAGAATACACAGAACAACACAAAAAAGATCTTAATGACCCAGATAATCACCTAGAGCTAGATATCCTGGAGTGTGAATTCAAGTGGGCCTTAGGAAGCATCACTACAAACAAAGCTAATGGAAGTGATGGAATTCCAACTGAGCTATTTCAAACCCTAAAAGATGATGCTGTGAAAGTGCTGTAATCAATATGCCAGCAAATTTGGAAAACTCAGCAAGGGCCACAGGACTGCAAAAGGTCAGTTTTCATTCCAATCCCAAAGAGGGGCAATGCCAAAGGATGTTCAAACTACCAGACAATTGTGCTCAATTCCCATGCTAGAAAGGTTATGCTCAAAATCCTTCAAGCTGGGCTTCAGCAATACTTGAATTGAGAACATCCAGATGTACAAGCTGGGTTTAGAAAAAGCAGAGGAACCAGAGATCAAATTGCCAAAACGGGCTGAATCAGAGAAAGCAAGGGAATTCCAGAAGAACATCTACTTCTGCTTCACTGACTATGTAAAAGCCTTTGACTGTGGATCACAACAAACTGGAAAATTCTTAAAGAGATGGAATATCAGACCATTTTACCCGTCTCCTGAGAAACCTGATTGTGGGTCAAGAAACAACAGTACCAGACATGGAACAACTGACTGGTTCAAAACTGGGAAAGAAGTACCAAGCTATATATTGTCACCCTGTTTATTTAATTTATATGCAGAGTCCATCATGTGAAATGCCAGGATGGATGAATTACAAGCTGGAATCAAGATTACCAGGAGAAATATCAACCACCTCAGATATGCAGATGGTTACACTCTAATGGCAGAAAAGTGAAGAGGAATTAAAGAGCTTTGTGACAAGGGTGAAAGGAGAGAGTGAAAAAGCTGGCTTGAAACTCAACATTAAAAACACTAAGATCACAGCATCTGGTCCCATCATTTTATGGCAATTAGAAGGGGAAAAAGTAGAAGCAGTGACAGATTTTCTCTTCTTGTGCTCCTAAATCATTGTGGATGGTGACTGTAGTCATGAAATTAGAAGAAACTTGCTTTTTTGGAAGGAAAGCTATGACCAACCTAGCCAGCATATTATAAACCAGAAACATTACTTTTCCAACAGAGGTCCATCTAGTCAAAGCTATGGTTTTTCCAGTAGTCATGTATGGATGTGAGAGCTGAACCATAAAGAAGGCTGAGTGCCAAAGAATTAATGCTTTGAACTGTGGTGCTGGAGAAAACTCTTGAGAGTCCCTTGGACAGCAAGGAGATCAAACCAGTCAATCCTAAAGGAAATCAACCCTGAATACTCACTGGAAGGACTAATGCCCAAGCTGAAGCTCCAATACTCTGGGCCACGTGATGCAAAAAGCTGTCTCACTGGAAAAGACCTTGATGCTGGGAAAGACCGAAGGCAAAAGGAGTAGAAAGGGCAGCAGAGGATGAGAGGTTGGATAGCATCAGCAACTCAATGGACACAAACTTGGGCAAACTTTGGGAGATAGTGAGGAACAGTGCAGCCTGGCATGCTGCAATCATGGTGCTACAAAGAGTTGGACATGACTTAGCAACTGAACAATATATCAGACAGACAGTCAACAAGGACCTACTGTATGATACAGCAAACTCTACTCCATATTCTATAATAACCTATTGGGAAAAGAATCTGAAGAAGAATGAATATATGTATAACTGAATCACTTTTCTATACACCTGAAACAGATTATAAATAAATATTAAAAAAAGAAAAAACAAAAACCTTTTTTAATTAAAAAAAGAGTAATAACTGCCCATCTCCTTTTTCTTTCTAAAGTAAACTTACGTTCACTTTTTATGTTGTTACTCTGAACTGCAGGAAGTGCATTCCTTGAAAGGAACATCTCTGAGCAAGGAGTAGCTTGCTAGTGATCTTCAGCATGCTATTTAATCTCTTTAAATAAAAGTGGGATGATAATCAGTTCAGTTCAGTTCAGTCGCTCAGTTGTGTCTGACTCTTTGTAACCCCATGAACTGCAGCACGCCAGGGATGATAATAACTACAACAATAACATCTACCTTACAGGTGATTCTCTGAGAGAATCAAAGTTAAGGTATCTAAAATATCCTGCACCATACTTAAAACACAGTAGCATAGTGAAAACACTCAGCAAATGGTAGTTACAGTCTTAAATGATAAACAAACTCATCCAATTATCAGCTTTTTTTCCCCTTATATGACTACTAGACAGATTTACTGTGTCTTCCAAGGCTATTTAGCAGATCCTGGAGTTACAGCACAGTGAGCTTAATTCAAGACAGAAATTCTGAATGCAGAGTACTTAACTCCACAAGGATTCCAAGTCATTAATCTGAGCACTCTATCAGAGCCAGCTTTATCATTATCTGCAAATGGCATGAAATAAATATATATAAACATATTTTTAATTATAAAAATAAGGTTTATTTAAATTCTATACACACACACACACACACAGAGTACCATACATTTACTTATTACATACAAATTCCGCTTCTCAACTACAAAATAATATATACAGCATAAATAGTGGTAAGAATTCTTAAAGTCCCCTGTACTACTTTCATCCTAAGTCTCATACTTGTTTTCCACCCACAATTGGACTAGGACTTAAAATCCACATGGACATTTACTATAGCATTTGTTTCCTCCTAAAAAGAAACTCTAAAAAGCTATTATTAAACCAACAGTATGTCTAACAAATACTATTATCTTAGATCCAATAATATACAATATTTGAGATAAGTAAAAGGCTTTTAATCTGCTTCATCAGTTCAGTTCAGTCACTCAGTCGTGTCCAACTCTTTGTGACCCCATGAACTGCAGCATGCCAGGCCTCCCTGTCCATCACCAACTCCTGGAATCCATCCAAACCCATGTCCATTGAGTCGGTGATGCCATCCAACCATCTCATCCTCTGTTGCCCCATTCTCCTCATGCCCTCAATCTTTCCCAGCATCAGGGTCTTTTCATCAGCAATACTTTATTTCATACATAAAATTCTCTAGTCTTCCTACATTCCTAGTGATCTTAAAATGGAAACTAGGTCATGTTACTGAATCTAGTTCTCTTTTTTCCTTTTGGCCAGAAAGCCAAACACTGAAAATGCATTTTTTTAAAAAAAATTTGCATCACAATAGGTTGCAATGAATTAAGCCCAGCCTCCCAGGCCTCTCTTTATAGCTAAGATACATGCAGGTGAAAAATAAAAGATTAGCTCAATTACTTGTCTTCCCACCACATAACCATTTAAAACAATTTTTCCAAGGAGCAAAGTGAATTACATAATTGTGCTGACATCAGAGTCCCAATTAGTCTTTCCTTTAGCAACCTCCTTTTCGTATATCTCAAAGACTACTGGTGATAATAACAGGGCACTAAGAAATGGATGACTGAAAACAACGATGTATGTAGAAATACATATGTAGCAAATATTTCTTTCAAATAAACATATGCTCAAGGTCTGTATTTAAAGAACTGTATTGAGAGGTAACATCTCTCTTACTACTCTATTCCAAACACAACTAATACAGTGCCTGGTATACAGCAGGTGATTAATATGTAGTATTACATACACAAATGAATAAATGGTGTGGAAAAAAAGTAGTGTATTCAACTCAATACTGGTTCAATGGCTACTAATGTCTACTTCATTTTGGGAGACAACTTACAAAAAACTGGTAAAGGAAAACGACGGAACAATATAAAATTCTTGTAGGAGTGATAATTTTGCAAATCTATCAAAAAATAATTATCATATATGAAAAATGAAACACAGATAATCATGAATTTATGTCCATCCTGGGGTTAATAATAAGCCCTGAGACAGAAAATATTGGTCCGTGCAGAGCAGCTGGTCAAGCTCCTTCCCCAGCTGAGGGGCTTTATATAGAACAGTAAGTAAATAAAAGTTTCTGAGCCATTCCAGTATTTCCGCTGTTCTGATATATGAGAGACAAGTTGTAGGCAATATCTCTTCGTAAGTCTATCTGGTCAATTTCTATACCCTAGAGGGGAAAATACAAAAATGAGTATATTTCAAACTGACAACCAGGACAATTTTATGGCAACTAAACAGCTTTTGTTAAGTGTTCAAAAAACTATTAAAATTCATATTACTGAAAAAATTTATAAAACTAGGCATATAGCTTGAATATACATTTTTATCAGGTAATGCTGACTTCAGTTAATTGTTATAGCAACTGTTTCATCAAATATTTTTAAATGTCTAACCAATAAATTAAAGAAAAAAGTTTTATTCATAAGACATAGCAGAATAAACACCAGATGAATTAGGATTTAAGAGTTAAAAAAAAAAGGGACCATAGAAGAAAAAATACAGTTGAATAATAATATAACCTTGGAAGGAAAAGCCCTTTAAAGTATAATAAATACCAAAAGTACGAACTAGAAAGACTGATATGACTTCATAAAAAATGTAAAACTTCTGCATGTAGAAAAAAAATCATAACACAAATGACCAGAGGAGAAAAAAAAAAAAATATCTGTACTATATAACAGAAAGGCATATAAAACATAGGTCTAGAGGACATACACCAAATTGATTATAATGACTACCTTATGGGTGTTATTACTTTTTTTTCCTACTTAAATAACCCAACCAATGACCTCAATGGAGTAGATTAGATCTAGTTCCTATCCTTCACACAAAATTTTGGAGTCAACTAAGAACATCCGCACCAATGAAAAATGTTGCCCTATAAAGCTTAAGGAGCAATACATAAATTATTTATGAAGTTAAGAACACAAAAGTATATGTATTTCATCAGGAGAACTATAAGAGTAGGTATTCATTTGCCCAATGACTAAAGTTGAACAAGGGTAATAGAAAAGAGTTGTGAGGGAATGAGGGATTATGAGTGCAAATTTTAAAACTGAATAATGATAATATACCTTTCTTCAGAAATTAGGCTTTAAACACAGATTATCATAGTTTTGGCAACACTTCACCCTATATTCAGTTCAGTTCAGTTGCTCAGTCGTGTCCGACTCTTTGCGACCCCATGAATCGCAGCACGCCANCGAATGTTGGAGCGTTTCATATTGTCTTGGAGGTCTCTGAGATTGTCCTCATTTCTTTTAATTCATTTTTCTTTTTTCATCTCTGATTCATTTATTTCTACCATTCTATCTTCTATTTCACTAATCCTATCTTCTGCCTCCATTATTCTACTATTTGTTGCCTCCAGATATTACTTTTGAAGCAGAGTAATAAAAGCACTAAGTATAGTCATTTTTAAACAACATAAAATCAAGTAATGAGGAGTCCAAAATGAATTACCTGCACAATAAGAGCATGTCTCTTTAATACATACTTCTGGGATGCCATGTGAATAAAGGTTAGGCCTATACAGAGGTTATAGAGAGGTTCCTGGGGATGGGTGCGAAAGGCCTGCACATACTGTCCTGAAAAATGAGCAGTGATGTTAGATGACAGGACAAAAACACAATTCCTTATTTCTGCAACACTTACTCAAAAGTAGTTTAAGGTAAACAAACATTACTATCACTTTAACAGGTAAAAAGGTTATATTCCAAAATATCAACCAGATGCATATTAATAGGAATTTAAAAATATACAACATGTAACAAAAAGAGAAGGATTTACCCATCAAGGTATTTTGACCAGGATGATGAAAACTTAGTACAAAAGTAACTTTTTTAAAGGTACAGTTTGACGTTTCCAAGTGTAGTACTTCAAAAATAAACAATTGAATAACTTGGATCATAAAACTATTTTACGATCTCAAATCTTTTAAAAAACTAACGGGGGAATGTGTCTATTGGTGAATTCTTTCATAAAATTAGCTGAGATCTGTCTTATAAATACTAATGTGATAGATCATGGACATGAGAAAAATAGTTTTGTTTTTTAAGTTTATGGATATTATTGTCTCAAACATAGCAACTGTTTTTCCTGAGAAGAGCTAAATGTGTCTAATAACAAGATAAAAATTCAGGGTTTTATGAATTCAATATACTCTATATAAAAAATTATCTCATGTCCAAAGTCTAACTGTATGAGAGAGGAATTTTAGCAAATTTTTCTTGTATAGGAATGATCTATAATTTATCATATAGATAAGAAAACTTCTATTCCAGAAGAAACAGCACTGTAAAGTCTCCTTAGCAGCACAAACGGTAGACTTCCATTTGCACTTTCTAATCTCTTTTACATATAGCTTTCTTAATATCAAACTAATAATTCCAAAAAAAGTATACACAGCGAAGAAAAGGTTCAACATCTGATGTTCAAGATTACTGGCTGAACAACTATAAAAACAGCAACCATACACAATAAACATTAAAGCATTAAACAGCCAAAATCACAGTATACTCAGAAGTGAATCTGGCAAAATATTTTATTGCCAGCAGCAGGAGATACATGCCTCATTTTAAGTTTAAACTTTTGGTTAAGTAATTTTCTACTTGCTTGCTCCTGGTTCTTTATTACAGAAATTTCCTATAAATGGTTAATGAATTTTCCCTCTGTTTAATTATTAATAAGAATTATAAAGATTGTCTCACACCAGTCAGAAAGACCATCATCAAAAAGTCTACAAACAATAAATGCTGAAGATGCTGTGGAGAAAAGGGAACTCCCCTTCACTGTTGGTAGGAATTACATTTGTTCAGCCACTATGAAGAACAGTATGGAGGTTCCTTAAGAAAACTAAAAATAGAACTACCATATATGATGCTGTGAAAGTGCTGCACTCAATATGCCACCACATTTGGAAAACTCAGCAGTGGCCACAGGACTGGAAAAAGTCAGTTTTCATTCCAATCCCAAAGAAAGGCAATGCCAAAGCATGCTCAAACTACCGTAAATTGCACTCATCTCACATGCTAGTAAAGAAATGCTCAAAATTCTCGAAGCCAGGCTTTAGCAATACTTGAACTGTGAACTTCCAGGTGTTCAAGCTGGTTTTAGAAAAACTAGAGGAACCAGAGATCAAATTGCCAATATCCACTGGATCATGGAAAAAGCAAAAGAGTTCCAGAAAAACATCTATTTCTGCTTTATTGCCTATGCAAAAGCCTTTGACTGTGTAGATCACAATAAACTGTGAGAAATTCTGAAAGAGATGAGAATACCAGATCATCCAACCAGCCTCTTGAGAAACCTATATGCAGGTCAGGAAGCAACAGTTAGAACTGGACATGGAACAACAGACTGGTTCCAAAGAGGAAAAGGAGTACGTCAAGGCTGTATATTGTCACCCTGCTTATTTAACTTCTATGCAGAGTACATCATGAGAAACGATGGGCTGGAAGAAGCACAAGCTGGAATCANCATCCACTGGATCATGGAAAAAGCAAAAGAGTTCCAGAAAAACATCTATTTCTGCTTTATTGCCTATGCAAAAGCCTTTGACTGTGTAGATCACAATAAACTGTGAGAAATTCTGAAAGAGATGAGAATACCAGATCATCCAACCAGCCTCTTGAGAAACCTATATGCAGGTCAGGAAGCAACAGTTAGAACTGGACATGGAACAACAGACTGGTTCCAGATAGGAAAAGGAGTACGTCAAGGCTGTATATTGTCACCCTGCTTATTTAACTTCTATGCAGAATACATCATGTGGAACGATGGACTGGAAGAAGCACAAGCTGGAATCAAGATTGCCAGGAGAAATATCAATAACCTCAGATATGCAGATGACATTACCCTTATGGCAGAAAGTGAAGAGGAATGACAGTGAAAGAGGAGAGTGGAAAAGTTGACTTAAAGCTCAACATTCAGAACGAAGATCACGGCATCTGTTCCAAACACTTCGTGGCAAATAGATGGAGAAACAGTGTGAAAAGTGTCAGACTTTATTTTGGGGGGCTCCAATATCACTGCAGTTGGTGACTGCAGCCATGAAATTAAAAGACACTTACTCCTTGGAAGGAAAGTTATGACCAACCTAGACAGCATATTCAGAAACAGAGACATTACTTTGCCAACAAAGGTCCATCTAGTCAAGGCTATAGTTTTTCCAGTAGTCATGTATGGATGTGAGATTTGGACTATGAAGAAAGGTGAGCACTGAAGAATTGATGGTTTTGAACTGTGGTGTTGAAGAAGACTCTTGACAGTCCCATGGACTGCAAGGAGATCCAACCAGTCCATTCTAAAGGAGATCAGTCCTGGGTGTTCTTTGGAAGGAGTGATGCTAAAGCTGAAACTCCAGTACTTTGGCCACCTCATGCAAAGAGTTGACTCATTGGAAAAGACTAATGCTGTGAGGGATTCTGGGCTGGAGGAAAAGGGGACGACAGAGGATGAGATGGCCGGATAGCATCACCAACTCAATGAACGTGAGTCTGAGTGAACTCCGAGAGCTGGTGATGGACAGGGAGGCCTGGCATGCTGTGACTCATGGGGTCACAAAGAGTCAGACACGACTGAGTGACTGAACTGAACTGAACTGATGATCCAGCAATCCCACTCCTGGGCACATATTGAGAGCAAAACACAGTTTGAAAAGGTACATACATACCCACATAGCCAAGATTTGGTAGCAACCTAAATGTCCACTGACAGATGAATGGATAAAAAGACCTGGTACATATATACAATGGAATATTACTCTGCCATTAAAAAGAATGGCATAATGCCATTTGCCGCAACATGGGTGGACCTAATCATACTGAGCTAAGTCAGACAAAGACAAATACCATATGAGATCATTTACATGAAGAATCTCAAAAAAGAAAAAGGATACAAATGAATGTATTTAGAAAACAGAAACATATTCACAGACTCTAAAAGCAAGCATGGTTACCAAGGCAGAAAGGTGGTGGTGGTGGGGATAAATCATGAGTTTGGGATTAACATACACACTACTACACTTGAAACAGATAGCCAACAGGGACCTACTGTATAGCACAGGGAACTCTACTCAATATTCTATAATAACTTAAATGGGAAAAGAATTTGAAAAATAACATATATGTAAAAAAAAAAAAAAAAAATCAATGCAAGGAAAAAAAAAGACGTCTCCTAAAGGAATAAACTGTCAAAGAATCTTAAGTCCCTTTTTATACTATAGCAAATTAATGAAAATTATTTTGAGAACAAACAAGCCTAAGGCATGCTTTAAAGTCCTACTTCAAAGACCTACTTTAAAGACTTACTTTAGCCTTTGGAAACCAAAGCATCACAAGAAAAATAAATATTTATTATAATTACTGTGAATACTTAAAACCACTTACTATATGTACTAGACATTATTTTAAGTACTTTATATTAAGTCATTTAATTTTCACAATAATCTACCAGGTTATCTCCACTTCAAAGATACAGAAACCAAAGCAGAGAGAGGGAGAAAAGTCATGTGCCAGGACACTCACCAAGTGCATGCTTAAAACTACCAGATACAAATGCATTGTGTCCATTTAAGACACACAGGGCATGATTATCTGGGTTTTTCAGCATTAAACGGAGACAAAAGCGATGATGTCGTACTTCTTGGGAATGCATGGTAACTTGATTGAAAATGTTCCAGAGCTGGGGTTTATTGACATTTTCCATTACCATTATTCTAAAATTGCAAAAAAGAGAATGAGGGTAAAAAATAGTGTACAGAGAAAAAATGTCTTAACTGAAACCCTTCAGTGCTATCCTATCAACACGGAAATCCACCACCCTCAATAAGGGGGATGTAGAGTTTCTCCATCTTGTTTCTGCTTTTCAACAAACGTTTAAATCAAAAAACAGAATCAAGAGGTTTAAGTTTTATCTCCTCTCCCAACCCATTCATAGCTGCAGTACAATGAACACTGAATAATAATGTATATCAGACACTGGACAACTCAGTTAACTCTCACAATAACCTATGAGGTGGTATTATTATGATGCCTGCTTTACCATAAAAAATGGGGAGACTGAGGCACAAAGGTTTAAGTAAACCTCTTATGGGAGTGTATGCTCTCTTATACTGCTTCCAAGAACCACCAATGAACCGAATTAATCTGTAAGCAAGAGTTACACAGCTTACTAAATCTTGAGCATGTAAAATTAAGTCAAAGTAAATATGCATGCTTCATCAAAGACTCTAATTAAAATAAGTTATTGGAAAACCACCTGATATAGTTGTATGCCTTTCTGAAATTTTTGTCCAGAATTGCAGCAGAGAGACCAAAGTATTCTAACTCTTTGCGTTTTGGCTTGTCTTCATAAAATGAACAGTATTCCAACGAAGAATCAACAAGTAACTCAGCCTCCTGGAACCGGGATAGGTCACATAAGGAGTATATGGCCTTCAAAAGGAGGTTCCACCAGTCATCTTTTGTCAAGACACTCGTGAGTACAGCAAATATTGCTAAAATGGGACCAATGAAGATCAGTTAGGATACTATATTTACAGAAGTAGCAGTATCACAAAGAAAATTAAGATGATCTAGTCTAAAGTTAAATTAAGTTGAATAACCATGGCCCTAGAGGACTGAATTCTTGCTAACATTCTTCTGACAATGACGAGAAGGAGGGACTGCTTCTTTTCACTCCCTCAACATGACTCTCTCTGCTCTACCTAAGAAATAATCCGCAGTCCCAGGTAATCCTCACTTTGGATTCATCCTTGGTAAAGTCCAGCTACATCATTTGCGTTTTTCAGTGCTAGGTTGGATATATGTACCTTCAGGGCAGAGCAAGGGTACTTTCCATGACTGAGGTCAGATATGGGAATGTGCACATACAAGGCATTCAAATGTTTACTAAACAAAGGATTTAAAATTCATACTTAATCTTCTCTTCCTTGTCTATAAGAAGCCTTCCTTTTACAGCCTATGAGAACTACCAAAAGCCATAAAATTTTTTTACCACCTTCAATTCAATAATTCTCCAAGAATCTATCCTAAACAACTACTCAGAAATACGGATAAATCTAGAGGCATAAAGATGATCACTATGGTATTACTTAGTTGTATGGCATCATCAACTTAATGGACAAGAGTTTGAGGAAGACAGTGAATGACAGAGAGGCCTGACGTGATGCAGTCCATGGGGTCACAGAGTTGGACACAACTGAGTGACTAAACAAAAACAGTGGTATTATTTAGAAAAGAAAATTATCAAAAGCAACCATATAATAATTTTTAAAAAGGGAATGATTAAACAAATTATAAAACAACTATCCAATGGAATATGACATATTCCTTAAATATAACAGGTACAAAGAGACTAGAACATGAGAAAATATTGAGTGAAAAATTAGTACAAAGATGTATGTGTGTGCTCAATCATGTCTGATTCTTTTGCAAACCCCATGGACTGTAGCCCACCAGGCTCCTCTGTTCATGAAATTTTCCAGACAAGAATACTGGAATGGGTTGCCATTTCTTTCTCCAGGGGATCTTCCTGACCCAGGGATTGAACTCACATCTCCTGCATCTCCTGCACTGGCAGGCGGGTTCCTTATCACTGATCCACCTTGGAAGCCCCAGTACAAAGATACATGTAACATCAAGTGACCGAGATAATCCTACCATGATGCACTGGTATAATGCGATCCTCATCATGATGAAACTATTAATAACAAAACAAAGACCTTATGAGCTTAAGAAAAACCAACAATAACCCTGAAATGAGGGAACAGTAAAAGAGGAAACAGGCAGGATCAGATAGAGAAAAATATAACTTAAGGAAACACAGTCTAAAATAATGTGGGCAGACACGGGGTTAAGTACAGAANAATGCGATCCTCATCATGATGAAACTATTAATAACAAAACAAAGACCTTATGAGCTTAAGAAAAACCAACAATAACCCTGAAATGAGGGAACAGTAAAAGAGGAAACAGGCAGGATCAGATAGAGAAAAATATAACTTAAGGAAACACAGTCTAAAATAATGTGGGCAGACACTGGGTTAAGTACAGAATCAATGAACTCAAGAGACAGCAGGGCTCTAAGGCTAGATTACAAGCATCTGAGCCCACATTCCTATCCTGACTCTCTTCCTCCACAATATCTTGCTTATGTCCTTATATTGTGCTTAACAGAGATTCAGCTCATCTGGATTCTAAAACTTTGTCCATTGCACACTGTCATGTCGGTAACAATGATTTAATTAATATCTGTGGACATAATTAACAATGAAATAACTTTCTGCTAAACTGGTAACTCTAGTTTATAGCCTAGGGTCTTTTTCCAAAGTTCTCCTGAGTAACAGTGTCACCCAACATCCTTGATCCTTTTCCAGCTAAAAATAGATGGTTTTAAAGTCGCACATTTGAGATTGGGCCAAAGCAACTTATTTGCAGAATTTCTATGACTGTTGCTACATTTGTCAAAAATGAATTTAACAGAGACAAATTCATTTATCAAAAAAGAGCTTAACATATGCATTTGAAGTAACCAGACAAATAAAGCAATCTGTATCATCATCTAATTATCACAAATTTCTTAAAATAGGGTATGGTTTATTCTTATAAAGTCAAAATCAAAAGACTGTTTTAGTTTTTTCACAGAAGAATCTAAGTAGACACCTGCTTTTAAATTTTCTTACACTGAAGTATTTACATACAACCTTTCTTTTTTGAAAACACCAAATGAGTTTATTTTTCCTAAGGGATCTAGACTAGAAAATATAATTTTCAATAAGATTACTGTCACGTGCTACTTCATGAGTTTTTATTCCCAACTACGCCAAGTTTTACACAATAAAGCAAATGAAAATAATTACCTTTTGCATCACAATTTGCTGACTCTTGGTCATTGTTGTCTGATATTTTGTCTCTTGACACTTTAATAAGGTAGAGATGCCTCTCTCCAGATTTGGAACTGGATATCAAACAGACTTGGGCTCTATTCATTGCTACCTGAATTAAAGATAATTGAAGTTTTTCAGTCATGTGTGTGTATGCTAAGTTGCTTCAGTTGTGTCTGACTCTTTGCAACCCAATGGACTGGCCTGCCAGGCTCCTCTGTCCATAGGGATTCTCCAGGCAAGAATACTGGAATGGGTTGCCATGCTCTCTTCCAAGGGATCTTCAATCCAGGGATTGAACACATGTCTCCTGTGGTTCCTGCACTGCAGGTGGGTTCTCTATTGCTGAGCCACCAGGGAAACATTTTTAGTCTATAATTTTTTAAAGAAAATCTATGGGAAACAAGTATCACGNTCTTTGCAACCCAATGGACTGGCCTGCCAGGCTCCTCTGTCCATAGGGATTCTCCAGGCAAGAATACTGGAGTGGGTTGCCATGCTTTCTTCCAAGGGATCTTCAATCCAGGGATTGAACGCATGTCTCCTGTGGTTCCTGCACTGCAGGTAGGTTCTCTATTGCTGAGCCACCAGGGAAACATTTTTATTTTTAGTCCATAATTTTTTAAAGAAAATCTATGGGAAACAAGTATCACAAATGTGTCTGAAAGCTTCTATAGTAAGGGGAATAAAACACCAATTTTCATGTATATGAACACCTAAAAGAGAATGAATATATTTATTTTTTCCTTAATAAAGGAGTCCAAGTCACACTACCTACCTTAGTAAGGAAGAAGAAAGCCATTCACATTATGTTTATCTCTCACACACACACACACAGTTAACTATCTCCCTGTAAAAAGCCAGACTCAGAAAGGATGTCATACCCAGAAAACATCTTTGCAAAGTAAACAATATTGCCACACAGTAGTGTCCACAGGGCCAATAATGGGCTGGTTCTCATTTTTCTAAATATGTACTAGCAAAGATTTTATTTTACAATCTGTAGTCAAGTTTATACTTTCATGTAGACTTTCAATTGCATACCATTGATCTCTAGGTTGTCTGCCTTTTATCTGATCTTAACTTTAAAAAGTTTAAGAGTAAAAGGAAGTTACAAAATAGTTATGATCTATGTTTTAACCAAATTCTAAACATTTAAAAAGTCAACAAGGCTAATATAAAGACAGATTACTACCTACCTTTAAAAGCATGGCTAACATGGTAAGCAAGGTATCCACATAACCATACATTTTGCCTTGTGAAAATAACAGAGTAGAACGTTGAAGCAGTAACTTTAGTTCCTAAGGAAATAAGCAAGCATAGGATAGTGTGACAAGATTCTTTTGTTTCAAGTTGTTTGGCTTGCACAGAAAAGCTATGTTTTACAAACTAAACCTTAATAACATCTGCTTTGTGATCTCCCACAATAATTAAAACCCAACATTTTAAAAACTATAAATTACATTAATAATTACAATGTTAAGTTGTTGTAACTTAAGATTCAAAACCATTTTTCAAAAACACTGAATGTAATGCACTAAAATTAAACTTGGATATAAGCTGGAGAAACATCCTTAAGGTCTCTAAAATATAAGAAAATTCTAACATATAGCCCACCAAGAGAAACTTCCACATTGCATGGCCTACCTG
Organism: Neotragus moschatus; assembly: GCA_006410615.1. Lineage (NCBI taxonomy): Eukaryota > Metazoa > Chordata > Mammalia > Artiodactyla > Bovidae > Neotragus > Neotragus moschatus. The sequence goes on along the minus strand of SJYA01000305.1, from coordinate 1,123,472 downwards.
CTGTGCTGCATTTGCATCTTGTGCTAATGTATCTGGATCATACATTGGTTCCAGGGCTTCCAGAGCTTTCTCGGGACGACCTAGCTGCTGCTGAAGGGTGGAAAGTGAAATTCTTGCATCCAAATGAAGAGGAGCCAGATCAACCACTTTGCTATAGCTTTCGGCAGCCCGCTCCATGTAGCCTAAGGCCTTTAAGCATTCTAAAACGATGTTAAAATAAAGACTTGTAAGAGGGCCAAAATTATTTCTCCATTTTAAAAGAAATGTTACAGCAATATAAAAATTATAAGAAGGAGGTTAATGCATATATCTGTATTTTAAAACAACTATCCCTTCCAATCTCTATGCTATAAGTATATGATCAGTATATAAATACACAACTTGGTGTTCTGCTTTATTTACTTGTATTAGGCTTTCAACATTTCCCTGTGCCTTCACTGGCATTCTGACTGGTTACAATATTCAATTAAATCTATTATTTACTTAACCATCAGTTCAGTTCAGTCAGTCAGTTGTGTCCAACTCTTTGCGACTCCATGAACTGCAGCACNCACATTATGAACAAAAGGATTATGCACTCTCGCCTATGCAGAGGAAATTACAACCTTTATTCTCTTCCGAAGTGCCTTCTTCTGTAGTTCTTTTTTCCAGCACAATTCCAGAAAAATCTGTAATTACCTAAAAGTATGGGGGCGGGGGGAGTGGGGCAGAGCAGGAGCCAATGTGATACATTAACATTTTTATATCATATTAACTAATGATTCACTAAAAATACATAATTTCTCTATATCAAACCAATCTAATTGTCCCAAAACATTAAGAAATGAATCATAACCATTAGTCTGCTGCTAAGTCCTGCTATGCTGAAGTACAGGCGTATCTAGCATCTGTGAAAACAGCAACAGCTTTTATCATATGGTAACTACATTTTATATTTCATACAGGATTATTATAGAACTTAAGTGTGTCCATACAAACTTTAAATGTATAGTTTAAAATAAAAAATATATACAACTTATATGAGGAATTATCAATTTGTAAGAATTTCTAAAACAAAAAAAAAAGTGCATGTTCAAAACCTAACAGAGAAACACATAAATATTCCTACCTCCAAAGCTCTGTCATACTGTTTATTAGAAATGTATAGTTCAGCTGCAATGTTAACATCTTCCATGGAGACTAGGCCCTGGTGTTTTGAGAGAGCTTCTTCAATTATGTTAATAGCTGAAGTAACATCATTGGCTTCATAGTAACTCCTAAAATATTAATGGCAAAAATTGATCAGTGCTTATTAATTCAGATCATAAAACTCATTTTCTTACACAGGCCCTCTATTAACTATGAATCTCATTTTCTTAAAATTTGGGAGGAGAAAACTCTTCTTTAAAATCATAATCAGAGACGATCCAGAGAAAAATGTGTACTGTCAGTACAACCATGTCATAACATCAAGCATCTCACTCTCCCAAAGCTACCTCATATCATTCTAGCTCACTTTCTTTGTAACTCAATACCAATAACTTTTCTACCTCAATGGGATCTACAAAACATTCATCCTACCACTTTTTACTGTGGCTGTACCATTCCTGTCCTCACTTTTCTCCTTCTCTGTCATCCAATATTACAATTACTCCCTTGTGCATCTCAATTCTCCTGCATTTCTCTCCCTTTATCAAGGTCATCTGATAAAACTCCAACTCTGATTAATCCAAATATGCCTTCCCTACCAGCTGCCCATGCTACTAAACTCTAAATTAATGACTAATGTTGGTAGCATGTGCCAACCTAAAGAAAAGTTTTCATCTTAAAACATCATTCTAGTATAGGTTCAAGATAAAATGACTATAGATCTCAGAGCATAAATATTTCACTAGCACATTTGCAATAACTTAGTGTATACGTACATAATTTATGAAAACCTGGGAATCTAGTCATCCTTCAGAACATGCTCCATTTTTAAACTTCTGGGCACATGAAAGATAATCAAATATATAACACAATTTTTTCTAAACAATCACACAGTCAACTTGGAAATAAAAAAGTATTGGGGGAAAAAAAACCTCTGTATTTAAGCACAATATTAAAATACAGGAATTCCGCAAAATACTTTCCTGAACCTCAATAAAAAGTATATTCACTTCAAATATATTTTTTGATTTCAAAAACAAGATGATTAATAAGAACATTTATGTATATTTCAACTTGAAACTTACTTTGCCATATCTCTAGTCAACTGCATAAATCGTTCTCCATCAGATGGAGACAAAAGGTTTAAAATACGCCTATAACCATCCATTGCCATTTTGTGATCTCCCATCTGTTCATAAAGGCTTGATCGCTCCCACAGGTAACGGACATTAGTAGGTTCATATTTAAGTGCTAAAAAGAAAATAAGGAATATAAGTTACAGATTTATCATAAAAGGGGGCTCATGGTACCTGGATGTGATCCATCTTTCCAGAAAATCTATTAAACACTCTAATTTGCCAATAGAACAAATTGGTTTATTCCAGACTAAATCTACCTTCACAGGAATGCTAGACTAGGCTTGACCAAATAGAAGTCTAAAATCTCCCTATTAACCTTCATTTGGTCACTGAAGTCTAATATTAATTCTCAAGAAACAGCTTGGAACCAACACTGATCTTGGCGGGAAAACGAAGGTCTTGTCTTCAACCAGCGGTTTTACTGTATTAGCTCAAAATATAAACAAAGTTGCTGATAAATGTGAAAATACACGGAGCCCAAATACTTACCTCCGGTATAACAGAATACAAGGAATAAATATATTTCAACTAACAGCACCCCAAAATAGCAAGTACATTGATCAGAAAATCTATTATATAACATTTTATCAGACAAAGCAAGAAAAACATTTTTTTACCTTTTGTGTAGCAAAATATAGCCTGCTTAATATTGTCTTGTTCCAAGGACATTTCTGCCAATCTAACCCATTCTTCAGTGTCACTGGGATTTAAATGTGCAGCAATCAATTCAAACTGCAATGATTTCTCCATGTCACCTTGGTCCTCATATATCATAGCAAGAGTGGAAAATGGCTCATAAGCCAAAGGAGCTATAATGAATAGAATAAAAAAACAAATTTCGTTGGCTGAGGGAAGACACTTATGCTAATCTCAATTTCATGTTTCAAACTATGGCTTCTTTAATATTTATGCTTTTTTAAATAATTTGAACAGAATTATACAAACAGGACATTTGCTTTGGTGTATTTTCATATACTCTTAGGATTTAAAAACTATTCTTTTCTCTAAGCAAAGTGTTATTTCATAAAAAACCCTACTCTCTACCATGTCCGCCTCATGAAAAGTCCTCTTTGATAAGGCTAAACATGGCTCATTAATTCAGCAAGTTCATCCAAATGAGCATCAGCCACATCAGTGGGGTTAAATCATCATGATCCAGCTTCCACACTGAGGAGTATGGGATTAACGGAGAGAAGATATCTAACTAGCACCTAAACCCAGATTATCAAAGTGAAAGGTTAATTCAGAAATAAGGTTCTAAGAACATGAAGGATTAAAATCAAAGGTAACTGTCAAACTTATAAACTAATAAAGGAACAGATAATACTGAAAAGGACCCTAGACTAAATGAAAGGAAATGCCAAAATATGGAAAAGATAAATTGAAAGTTCACTGTAGTAGACTGCTCAAGCCACTACGCAGGGCATCACTGCATAACACACCAGGAAAACAAAATAATAAATGCAAGTGATTAGTCAAAAAGTGACTTCTAAACATATCTTTCAATATGCCTGAGCTTTGCAGTTTAATGGAAAGATGACAAGTATATATTGTCTTTTATCAAAAAGTAGATTAAAATAATCTAACAGTGTCTGATTTGGAAAATGGCAGAAAAAGAATACTCCTCAAAAGTGGCTTTAAAATAATGTGTTTGCCATATTTTAAAAAGACATATTATAAACACATAAAAATCCTAAAATGAAATGTTCAAAAACAGATTTTTTTAAAAGCCTGCTAAGAGTTCAATATATATTAATGATATTTCATTGAATCATACTCTGTGATTATCATTTTATTGGCAATGATTCTTATTCAATGGGTAGTTATATTACAGTTATTACAATCACCTCCAAGCTCCTGAATATATTTTCCAAATAGCAGAGTGAGGTACTCTTCCCTTTGTGTTAAAAGTCAGACTATTAAAATGCTATTGTCAATAATCCCCACACTAAACACCTTGTCTTATGATTTCCATGCACATCAATATCGCCTCTTCACGTTCTCCTCGAGCAAAGCGAATGTTGGCTTCACCCATGAGACCTCTCAGAGCTCTGGGAAGTTTACTCCGAGGTCTTTTCTCCTACAAAACAAAAGCGACATTTAGACTCAAACAGAAAACCAACCCAACCCAACAAAAGTTTCCTACAGTAGCAAGTTCAAAGTACAATAAAGTATTTAAACAAAGCAAAAATCAAACTGGTCAGGCATTACTAAATTACTAATTAGACCAAATGTAGAACTGGATGTTGCAAAATGGAATTATATGCCAGGAGATTTATGATGCAATCTACTGAAGAGTCTTCTTTCAAATTTATCTACTCAGAATAAATTTGGTTAAAAAAAAAATCAAGATACAATATAAACCTTTTAATAGCAAAATTAAAATAAAAAATCAGTAAAAAATTAAAAATAAAAAAATTAAATTAGTAAATTTTGACATTTGTAATAATTAAGGTTTAACATTTAAAAATCTCTAAAAATGAAACATAAGAAATCAGTAACAGTAGCAATCTCACAGTATTTCCTTTCTCACAGTTGAATTCTTTCAGTATAAATGTATAAAGACTTTTTTTTTTCAACTTCTATGTCACATTTTTACATTCTGTTTATAAATACCAAAATAAGAAACACTTTACTTTCATCATTTTCTTGGTTTCACGATTGAGAACCATCTCCAATACAAACACGTCACCAGCAGTGGGTTGCTCAGGCGTTTCTTCCTCCTCCTCTTCCTCCTCTTCTTCCTCTTCCTCCTCCTCATCTTCATTCTCTCCAAGCATGGAAGCAAAGACCTTGTGAACTGACTTACTGACCCCATCTGATGTTTCGCCTAAAGAAAAAGACATTAAGGTAGGAGACAAAAGCTTTAGCATACTCAGCACTTGAAAGAAAAACAAATGGTATTTTCTGGAATATAAATTTCTACCCCAGCATTACCAAACTTGAAAGCAAAAGACAAATGAACATTCCCAAAAACAGTCCAAAGAAAGCTGTCACAAGGCCATGTATTTTATTTTACTCTGTAGGAACTGCTGACTCATCCTTTAGGCCTTATCCAGACATACAGGCAAAATTAAGTGTGAAATCAGAAACACACAAAGTAATAGTTAAAAGCAGAGGGGGGGGCGGAAATTAAGGAATTTCAGGACACAGACCTATAAACTAACCAACCTAAGACCTAAGAACAAGTCTAGTGGTACATAACCAAGGCATATAGCACAGGGGTTTAAGGTGAGCCTCTAGAGTCAAGCTGTCTGGTTTCAAACTTTACCACTATCTATTGCCAGCTGTTTTACCTTGGGCAAATTACCGAAGCTCTCTGTACCTCAGTTTGTTCATCTGTAAAAGGGATCAATAACGTCTCCCTTACAGGGTTACTCTGAGTCTTCAAATATATATACTGAGAAAAATGCCCAACATACAGTAAGAGCTGAATAAATGCTATTATTATTAAAACAACATTATTATTTCAGGAACAAACTAACATATTTCCTCTATATCTGAGGAGATCACTACAGTAAAATTATTTCTCTAAGTTTATAATGATTATCTTGAATAATAAAAAATGTTTAGAAGCCAATTTGTTGTTAAAGCAGAGATATGGCATATTTTAAAAAGCTACAACAAAACAGTTAAAATAAATGTACATAAATATATTTATTAAAAAATCCTAAAGCTTATTCACTTATGTAAAATAACATCAAACCCCAAGGACGCTAGACAAATAAGATAGTCCATATATTTAAGGAAGAAGAGAATGAAAAAAACCCACGTTTTGAGGAATAAATATTATAGCAATAATTACTATGACATCATAATGATCATCTTCAAGAATTCTAAACACCCAAAATAAATATAATGTTATAAAACAAATCAATAAAATTTATTACAGCAACACAAAAAAAGAGAAAAGTCATATAATCATCTTGATACACAGAAGCTTTGTTGGCCATGCTGCATGGCTTGAAGGATCTTAGTTCCCCAACCAGGGATGAAACTCAGGCCTTGGCAGTGAAAGCACTGAATTCTAACCACTTAACTGCCAGCGAATTCCCCTAGAGAAGCATTTGATAAAATC
>SJYA01000305.1:900379-1115119 GCA_006410615.1 Neotragus moschatus | reverse complement strand
TTATAAACTAATAAAGGAACAGATAATACTGAAAAGGACCCTAGACTAAATGAAAGGAAATGCCAAAATATGGAAAAGATAAATTGAAAGTTCACTGTAGTAGACTGCTCAAGCCACTACGCAGGGCATCACTGCATAACACACCAGGAAAACAAAATAATAAATGCAAGTGATTAGTCAAAAAGTGACTTCTAAACATATCTTTCAATATGCCTGAGCTTTGCAGTTTAATGGAAAGATGACAAGTATATATTGTCTTTTATCAAAAAGTAGATTAAAATAATCTAACAGTGTCTGATTTGGAAAATGGCAGAAAAAGAATACTCCTCAAAAGTGGCTTTAAAATAATGTGTTTGCCATATTTTAAAAAGACATATTATAAACACATAAAAATCCTAAAATGAAATGTTCAAAAACAGATTTTTTTAAAAGCCTGCTAAGAGTTCAATATATATTAATGATATTTCATTGAATCATACTCTGTGATTATCATTTTATTGGCAATGATTCTTATTCAATGGGTAGTTATATTACAGTTATTACAATCACCTCCAAGCTCCTGAATATATTTTCCAAATAGCAGAGTGAGGTACTCTTCCCTTTGTGTTAAAAGTCAGACTATTAAAATGCTATTGTCAATAATCCCCACATTAAACACCTTGTCTTATGATTTCCATGCACATCAATATCGCCTCTTCACGTTCTCCTCGAGCAAAGCGAATGTTGGCTTCACCCATGAGACCTCTCAGAGCTCTGGGAAGTTTACTCCGAGGTCTTTTCTCCTACAAAACAAAAGCGACATTTAGACTCAAACAGAAAACCAACCCAACCCAACAAAAGTTTCCTACAGTAGCAAGTTCAAAGTACAATAAAGTATTTAAACAAAGCAAAAATCAAACTGGTCAGGCATTACTAAATTACTAATTAGACCAAATGTAGAACTGGATGTTGCAAAATGGAATTATATGCCAGGAGATTTATGATGCAATCTACTGAAGAGTCTTCTTTCAAATTTATCTACTCAGAATAAATTTGGTTAAAAAAAAAATCAAGATACAATATAAACCTTTTAACAGCAAAATTAAAATAAAAAATTAGTAAAAAATTAAAAATAAAAAAATTAAATTAGTAAATTTTGACATTTGTAATAATTAAGGTTTAACATTTAAAAATCTCTAAAAATGAAACATAAGAAATCAGTAACAGTAGCAATCTCACAGTATTTCCTTTCTTACAGTTGAATTCTTTCAGTATAAATGTATAAAGACTTTTTTTTTTCAACTTCTATGTCACATTTTTACATTCTGTTTATAAATACCAAAATAAGAAACACTTTACTTTCATCATTTTCTTGGTTTCACGATTGAGAACCATCTCCAATACAAACACGTCACCAGCAGTGGGTTGCTCAGGCGTTTCTTCCTCCTCCTCTTCCTCCTCTTCTTCCTCTTCCTCCTCCTCATCTTCATTCTCTCCAAGCATGGAAGCAAAGACCTTGTGAACTGACTTACTGACTCCATCTGATGTTTCGCCTAAAGAAAAAGACATTAAGGTAGGAGACAAAAGCTTTAGCATACTCAGCACTTGAAAGAAAAACAAATGGTATTTTCTGGAATATAAATTTCTACCCCAGCATTACCAAACTTGAAAGCAAAAGACAAATGAACATTCCCAAAAACAGTCCAAAGAAAGCTGTCACAAGGCCATGTATTTTATTTTACTCTGTAGGAACTGCTGACTCATCCTTTAGGCCTTATCCAGACATAGAGGCAAAATTAAGTGTGAAATCAGAAACACACAAAGTAATAGTTAAAAGCAGAGGGGGGGGCGGAAATTAAGGAATTTCAGGACACAGACCTATAAACTAACCAACCTAAGACCTAAGAACAAGTCTAGTGGTACATAACCAAGGCATATAGCACAGGGGTTTAAGGTGAGCCTCTAGAGTCAAGCTGTCTGGTTTCAAACTTTACCACTATCTATTGCCAGCTGTTTTACCTTGGGCAAATTACCGAAGCTCTCTGTACCTCAGTTTGTTCATCTGTAAAAGGGATCAATAACGTCTCCCTTACAGGGTTACTCTGAGTCTTCAAATATATATACTGAGAAAAATGCCCAACATACAGTAAGAGCTGAATAAATGCTATTATTATTAAAACAACATTATTATTTCAGGAACAAACTAACATATTTCCTCTATATCTGAGGAGATCACTACAGTAAAATTATTTCTCTAAGTTTATAATGATTATCTTGAATAATAAAAAATGTTTAGAAGCCAATTTGTTGTTAAAGCAGAGATATGGCATATTTTAAAAAGCTACAACAAAACAGTTAAAATAAATGTACATAAATATATTTATTAAAAAATCCTAAAGCTTATTCACTTATGTAAAATAACATCAAACCCCAAGGACGCTAGACAAATAAGATAGTCCATATATTTAAGGAAGAAGAGAATGAAAAAAACCCACGTTTTGAGGAATAAATATTATAGCAATAATTACTATGACATCATAATGATCATCTTCAAGAATTCTAAACACCCAAAATAAATATAATGTTATAAAACAAATCAATAAAATTTATTACAGCAACACAAAAAAAGAGAAAAGTCATATAATCATCTTGATACACAGAAGCTTTGTTGGCCATGCTGCATGGCTTGAAGGATCTTAGTTCCCCAACCAGGGATGAAACTCAGGCCTTGGCAGTGAAAGAACTGAATTCTAACCACTTAACTGCCAGCGAATTCCCCTAGAGAAGCATTTGATAAAATCTGACACCGATTCCTAATAAAAATTTTTAGTCAACAGAAATGTAAGAGAATACCTTTAACTTGATAAAAAGTACATACAAAAAAGGTTCCACAAACACAGTTAATGGCTAATTATCCAAAGATACTTGCAATGAGACAAGCATGCCTATTATCACCATTCCTTTCAAGATTTTACTGGAGATCCTAGTCAATGTAATAAGGGAAGAGAAATAAAGGCATAAAGATTAACAAATAAATAAAACTGTCATTCACAGATTACATGATGATACTTTTTAGAATACCCAAAAGAATCTATGCACAAAAACTGTCAGAATTTATGAATTTAGCAAGGTTCCTGAAAACAAAGTCACTATACAAAATACGTTCCTAGGAAACTGAGAGCTTAATATCTTAAAATGACTGTATTATTTGAGCTGAGGCTAGTATGCCTGACTACTCAGGGTAAGCAGAAAGCACTGATTCAAATAACCACCTTTTCCGGCCACCTCTTAGTATTCTGGCCTGGAGAATCCCATGGACAGAGGAGCCTGGTGGGATACAGTCCCTGGGGTCACAAAGAGTCGGACGTGTCTTAGCGACTGACTCTTTCACTTTCACTGGCAGAAAAGTGGCAAGCATCCCATGGTGCCTGCTACTAACAGTTGCACCTCAAAGACAACGTTATAATGGAAGAGCAGCTCTTCCTCTGAGCAGATAAGGAAGGACTCACAGATTTTAGAACAACTTCAGCCTGCTTTTTCACTCCACTTGCCTAGCAAAGAATCTATAATCCTAATTTTCTCTCTTCTTTGCCCTTTCTTCCCCACTTGGTCCAAGGAAGCAGACAAAACCTGTTCAATTTCTGTTCACCTGACTAGTGTTTTATCTGTGTAGTCTTACTTGTTTGGAAGAAAAACAATCAGCCTCCATTTCTACCCTCTAGGGCCAGAAAGTTTAGCTTAGTTCTCAATTACACCTTATACCTCAAAATGATGACTCCAGGGACTGTGGCCCACCAGGCTCCTCTGTCCATGGAATTCCCTAGGCAAGAATACAGGAGTGGGTAGCCATTCCCTTTTCCAGGGGATCTTCCCAACCCAGGGATAGAACTTAGGTCTCCTGCACAGCATCCATTTCTGCCCAGTAAGGCAAGAAAGCTTAATTTAGTTCTCAATTAGACCCTATGCCCAAAGTTAAATTCTAATTGATAGTTTTACATCCCAGATTACTTGATATGAATGACTGGATACCACAAACTATCATTAGTATTCTGATCAATCACCAGAAATTAATAATTTGCCTACTAATTCATCACTTAAGCTCTCATAAGTTTAATTGGTCTGGGTCCAGTAACCAAATTTCATATCTGGTCATGCAGAGCTGAGGACTGAATCCTGGAATGAAGTAACACACCAAGATACCTATGCTGTGTGTAAAGTCCCATGTGGACAGCCAAATGGCCTTCCACTCTGACATTTCTATCTTACCTCTGATAATTAAAGAAGCGATTTGGAAGACCTTTGTATAGAATTATAATTCATTACAATTTGGGGGAGTCCTGGAATACTTAGCAACCACGTGAGAGGGTCAATTTAAAAAACTGTGACCCCAAAAGGCTCCCAAACACTGATGCAGATTTGAAACCCTTCTCCACAAACATAGCCCACTAAGCAGCACCATAATCAATAATTCAACAAATATATATTTAGCATCTATTATATACCAAGTACTATGTTCCTAAAAAGCCAGGTATCAACAACAAAATACCACAGCAATTATAAAATAATAATAACACTTTCACTAAATTATTAGATATCGTTAACATTTAATGCAGGAGTGATCTTAACATACCTTCATTGGCATTTTTGCCCTGAGATTTGGTAGAGTTTATTCCTGATGATGATGGAACTTCAGAGTCATTTGGATTTTCTTCAGTTGATGACTTTCCTTTTTCCTGAAGACTCTGGGATGGAAAATTAGTTAATGACTCCAAAAACAAATGCACATTTAGGTCTTTTCAGCTGAGAACAGAACATCTGTCTCATTTTCTATTTCTATAAAACTTGAGCTCTGAACACATACATAGTATGTGAAATCTAAACTTGAATATTGTCAAAGCATTTCATTGTACTTGGGTCTCATTCTTCAGTCTGAATCAGTCATTTGTAAAAAGTAATTTTAAAAACCTTGATAATTTCATTAATCTACACATTGCAGTCTTTCTTTTTTCAGCCTTGCTTTTTAAATGAAAAGAGATGGGGCACTATTGATTGCATGATTTAGGAAAGAATCCAACAGCTAACCTCAAAAGGTGCAATTACTTTTATTTTCCCTCCGACTTCAAGTGAAGAAACATGGAAAAGTCATGTATTTCCTCATTTACCAGAGAAGTTTTTGTTATCAGACACACAAAAAATCACTTTCTGTGGATTACGTCACACCATTGGGAGACTCCTCAAAAATGGGAGCAGAAACCACTCCGTCCGGAAATGGACACTAAGGCCTCAAGAAGAGAGGTGAATTGCGCATTCAAAGTCACAACAATTAACAGCGGCAAACCTAGAACTTGAACCAGATACAAACTGACTCGAAACTCTACTCCCACACCCCACCTCCATCTCCACCCCATTTAATCTACCAGCGTTAAGCTACTCCCAAGTAAAAAAAAAAANATACTCAGGACTGATTTCCTTTTACGATTCACTGGTTTGATCTCCTCACAGTCCAAGAGACTCTCATTGTCTTCTCAAACACCACAGTTCAAAAGCATCAATTCTTCAGTGCTCAGCTTTCTTTTTAGTCCAATTCTCACATCCATACATGACTACTGGAAAAACCAGAGCTTTGACTCTATGGACCTTTTTCAGCAAATGATATCTTTGCTTTTTAATACGCTGTCTAGATTTGTCATAGATTTTCTATTAAAAGAGTCTTTTAATTAGTAGCAGAGCCAGGATTCGAAGCCTGGTCTATCTGACTCCAAATCCCATACTTGGAATTAATACACTGTCTCTCCTTGAGGCTTCCCTGGTGGCTCAGCGGTAAAGAATACGCCTGCCAATTTAAGCCCTGGGTCGGGAAAATCTGCTGGAGAAGGAAATGCCAGCCCACTCCAGTATTCTTGGCTGGGAAATCCCATGGACAGAGGATCCTGGTGCACTGCAATCCATGGGGTCACAAAGAGTTGGACACTACCTAGGGACTAAACAACAACTGCCTCTCCTCAGTGGAACTCTACATCAACCTACACACTCGTATGCTTTATATTTTACACTGAATTATAACTTTATTGTCCTATTCTAGAGACACTTGCTGTCAACATCTTGAGAACAGCACTACCTGATACATCTTAATGAACTTTCCTCTCTAGTAATCTGTGCTTAAATCACATTGATGAACTCAACTGGATGCAACTGAAAGTCCCTTTGGAATGGGCAAGGGAGTAGAAGTATGGAATGCAGCTCAATATGAAGCTGAGCTTAGGGACAAGTTACAGGGAGCCTAACACCTGACTTGGCCACTAGTGCCTCTTTATGACAATCCAGATGCAGAAAAGCCACAGTTTAATCGCAGAATGAGGACCAGGACCAGCAAGAGGAGAACTCCCAGGTGAGAGAAACATATCTTACAGCTAGAAATCATTCCTTTCTCATGAGGATCCGCAGGGCCCTATCTGAGTATAAAATATGGGAGGCTAGCAAGGTAACTCACAGAAATTCCTAACAGGTAAATTCCCCCCTGAGTTTCTCCAGGCATCCAGGGAAATGTACTTGAGAGGAAGTCAAGAGTCTCTAGTCCTAAGTCTCCTAGAGGAAAAGAAGGAAATAAAAGGGAGAAGAGTTGGTCATCTGGTAATGAGAATGTTCTCCTGAGACCCAGATGGCCTGTGTGCTCAGTCACTCAGTTATGTCCAACACTTTGTGACCCCATGGAATTTTATTTTGTTATTGGATGCCTGGAATATGGGAGTAACAATTGTGAAGATACAGATTCACGTTGTGGAGAACTGGAGAGGGAGCAAGGGGCTGACAGTTTTTTTGCTATGGAATATCTTGATGACCATTCTTTTATACGTCAGAATGTATTATAGCAACATGTCTTGAAATTGTAATCTTTCTGCTTTTCCTTTCTCTACTTCCTTGTAAGTAATGTGTCCACTGGTGAGTCAGAGGCATCCACATTACCTTGAGATGAAGTGGAATTATTACAGCAGTAATGAAAATAGCAAGAAGAAACTTTTCAGACTTTCCGACTCATTTCTGAGACTCGAAATGTCCGGGGAAAGGAGAACATTGAATTTTATACCATGACTGGAGCATGAAGAGTACACAGGGAGGTCGTGACTCCCCTTTCTCAAGTGGAGAAGTCAAGATAGGGTATAACGCTTTTAGAGGAGCAGTTTTTTCCATGGTTGTCTTTTCTGAGAAAGTTTGTCACTGCTTTCACTCTGGGCTGTCTTTTCAAGGATGTCTGGAGAACAAACAGCCTTGAAAGACAGAAATACTATCTCCCTCTAGGGCAGAGGACAGATTTGTTTCCTGCCCAGTATAATAAAGATGTTTCCCTCTGGGACAAAGGTTGGGCATGTTTGGGCATGTAGCCCCCTTGTAAGAGTGAGGATTTCCTAAGTTTGGGGTTCCTTGGCTGTGGCACAAATCAACTCATGCCCAGTAAACACCTGGATCCACCCCCACAGGGCCCTCATGATACTTGGGGACAAGGAGAACCAATGTGAGTGTAAAACTCAAGCTGCCTCCTGAGCCATGAATAATAAAATCTGTTGCCTCAGACCCAGGGATCTTAGGATCTACCAAGATTTGTGAAATTGTAGCAGCTACTGTGTAGCTTGCAAATTGGACAAAATCTCGCACCCTTAATAGTTCTTGACCACACTAGACTTAAGGACAGGGGCCAACAGGCCATGTCCTGGGGACAGGAAATGGGATGCTCATCAAAGAGGAGCAGAGTCAGTGTTGACAGACTGTCAAGGACCTAAGAAAGAAGGACTACAGACCCCTTGGGAGCCTAGATCACCTGCAGAACACTTAGTATTTTCGTTGCAGGAAACACTACTCTTTTGCTGACGACAAAATCAGTGAAGAAAATCACTTCTCCAGTGACCTTCTAGAAACACAACTAGGGAGGTTTTGATTGTCAAAATGATGGGGAGGGGGATCACTAATATGCCACTATATATTGTCTGGAAACCAGATGTGCTAAATGGTCGCCATGAAGACCTGTCCTTCCCCAAATGACAATCCCATCACTGTTGAGAAACGCTAGTCTAGAGGAGTGTAGGCTTCCCATTGCCCGCTACCTGCCAGTTGTGGGGAATTTTTCAGCAGAAGGATGCATGCTGCTTCTCTGAGACTTTGCAAGCTCACAGCTAAAAGTCCCATGTGGATGCTCTTCCTTTTCAAAGATCTTGAAACTGATAAAGCATTTCTTTTTTGGAGGTCTTGACAACCAGAGCAGGAGTGGTGAAAGGAAAAGGGAAAACCAGTCCCTTTGGTATTTGAGTGGAACTAGACAGTGGTGAAGGATACCCACCACTCTATCATTTATCTGAATAGGCTATATTTTTATGAGGAATAATATCAATAATTACTTACATCCTTTAAATGGTTAAACANAGCAGGAGTGGTGAAAGGAAAAGGGAAAACCAGTCCCTTTGGTATTTGAGTGGAACTAGCCAGTGGTGAAGGATACCCACCACTCTATCATTTATCTGAATAGGCTATATTTTTATGAGGAATAATATCAATAATTACTTACATCCTTTAAATGGTTAAACAAAAAAATCTTGGCATTAACTAGAAGCCACTTCCATTACTGTGTGACTAATAGCAAAATATCGTACATTTAGTTCAATTCAACAAGTATTTTTTGTGTGCTTGCTACATGCAAGGCATTGTAGTAGGTGCTGGAGAAATAAAAAATGGCTTAGATATGATCTTGACTCAGAAATATCTCACAACTCTCTAGGGAAAACAGACACTTATATGACTACTTACATAGAACATACTGAACCAGATATATAACCTGTTCCTGCATATTTTATTATTCATATTCAATCATCCACCAAAAAAGCCACGTAAAACTACTTTGGAATGTACAGACTAGTGTCATTAGGATTACGTTTGCTTCTAGCACAATGTATGGGTTTTGTTTTTGTTTTTTTTTTGCAGAAATCAGAAAAAATGATACAGCCCTTCATAAAGAAAAGTAGTTGTAGTAGTTGTTACAAATAAAAATGTGAGAATCAGACTAATTCAGCCTGAGCTGAGGAGGGGTGGTGGAGAAAGAGAACTGGTTATGAAAGAAAGGAAATCTGCCGGTATCTACCCTCCCTTCCTATGGTTGTAGGTTCCTAAGATATCTGCTGTGGGGTTTCCCTTGTAGCTCAGTTGGTAAAGAATCTACCTGCAATGCAGGAGATCTGGGTTCGATTCCTGGGTTGGGAAGATCCCCTGGAGAAGGAAATGGCAACCGACTCCAGTATTCTTGCTTGGAGAATCACATGGACAAAGAAGCCTGGCAGGCTACAGTCCATGGGGTTGCAAGTCAGACACTACTTAAGAGACTAAACCAAGATATCTGCTGTAGCACAATGTCTACCTCTGAACATCATGGAAGAGAACATCTCCCAGAGGCCCGAGCTACTCCTAAAATCCCATGTTTCTTTGTCTTCCATTTCAACTTAATTGTGGATATTCATTACTTACTCTCTCTTGATATGAAACTGTGGGGTCTTTTAATAGCATATGCTGACAATAGAAACGTATATTCTTTTTAGGAAAAAGATACATTTTAAACTCAAATTCGTGTTACAGATAATTAACTAAAATAAAAATGATCAATGTCCCTTCCAAATAAAAACACTGATGATAAAACAGAAACATAGAACACAGCTGAAAGGAATTTCCTTTGACTTTATGGTGTTTTTGTAATCCTTGCAAATATATGTAGTACTATATTGATATCTATGATTATTGAGTGGAAAAAAAACCATGCATATAAGTCACATATGTCCCAAAGCTCAAACTATTTACATGTAAATCTGGAAATACAGAATAAAATCATTACAGACTGATAAAAGTAGAGAGGGAAAAACACACACAAAAGCTTAGCCATGATCAAGACTGAATTTTTCTAGTGAGAAGCTTCATCTGTAGTTTTAAAACCACCAGACTTCTGAAAGAAAACGAAAACATTATAATGAAATGAAATGAAGATTATACAATTAACCCAAAGACCCAAAGATCAACATATTTCAGTGAAAACTCTTTTTGTCTTCATTTCCCAATCAGAGTTGTTAGGACTGGAAAGCTTGTAATTAAGAAATATTCTCCAAATCAGAAATCTTGCTTCTTTCATAAAGTTGAATAATTCTTTTTTAAAAAATAGATTTATTTATTTTAATTGGAGGTTAATTACTTTACAATATTGTATTGGTTTTGCCACACATCAACGTGAATCTACCACAGGTATACATGTGTTCCCCATCCTGAAACCCCCTTCCTCCTCCCTCCCCATACCATCCCTCTGGGTGGTCCCAGTGCACCAGCCCCAAGCATCCAGTATCACGCATCAAACCTGGACTGGTGATTCGTTTCATGTATGATATTATCCATGTTTCAATGCCATTCTCCCAAATCATCCCACCCTCGCCCTCTCCCACAGAGTCCAGTTATTGTATTACAGTACCACTAACGGTGCTCTTTTTTTTCCCTGCCCTTAAACATTATCTCATTTTGTGCTTACATGAGTATGTGTACTTGATGTTTCCTCTAAAACTTTCTTTGAGTTAGAGATCTATATATGTAATTTATAGATGAATAAGGCTTAAAAAATAGCTTATATGCAATACTGTCCATACTGTAATAGATACTTGGTATTATTCTCTTTTTAGTGTATGTTACGCTTGGGGCTGAGTGTGAAAAGTAGTCAAGAGAAGACTTCATTAATATACTTGTTTTTCTTCTATCTTATTTTCTCATTGTAGGGCAGTTTTCGAGAGCATATGCTACACAGTAAATTGCATCCTCTTATTAGAATAACAATCATTATTTTTTTAATCATCACATTTAAAGTAGCTAATCATCAAAATCCTTTCACAATCATAATGAAGTGCAACAATGGTTTGCTTCCTCATAGTTCCATCCATATGCCCATGAAAAAATGGGAGTAGATTTTAATTATGATTCAGTTTCCTTTACTATTCAGCAAAATAAAAGGTTAATAGACTAGAATCATAATGTATTTTCTTTGCACCATACCTGTTCCTTTTTAAATGGTAGGGATAGGGATGCTAAAGCAATATGAATAAAAATTAAATCTTAGACATAAATTTCTAAACTTTTTCCTATGATAAAGTGCCATCTTTACTAATATTCTACCTTTTTCTCCCCACTAGGTGAGGAAGTTCAAGCTGAAATATATGCTTAATAATTTCTCCCCCCAAAAACCATTCTTTTAACTTTTTAATTTCCATTTAATCCAACTGGGCAATTCAATATATTTCTTTACATACGATTTTTCACATAATTTAGCTATATGACCTGGTCTGAAAAAAGATATAAGAATAGGTGGTTTTTCATTGTATTTCATAATTCTATTGAGTGATAATTCTACCACTTTAATATATCTCTTCTCCCTAGAAAGCTATCCTTTGAAAATACCTGTCATTTCTTTTTAAAACCAGACTGTAAAATATATGAACCAAATCTGAGTATTAACAGTGACAAGTATGATCAGAACTGAGCACTTATTTATGTAAGGAAATAAAATCATTTATTCAATAAATATTTTCAAACCTCTTTATAACTCATTTATATGTTTAGAGAGATCTAGGGATAAATTTTACCTGGACTCAGAGGAAACAGTCAGCCTTTGAGGTAATTGGAGAGGGAGTTTTTCTTTTCTTTTTCTTTTTTTTAAATTTTTATTTTTTAGTTTGTTTTGCTTTACAATACTGTACTCATTTTGCCATACATTGACATAAATCAGCCATAAGTGTACCTGAGTTCTCAATCCGGACTCCCCCCTTCCCCCTCCCTTCCCACACCATCCCTCCAGATCATCCCCGCCCATCAGTCCCAAGCCTTCTGCATCGAACCTAGACCGGCAATCCGTTTCCCTTATGATATCATACATGTTACAATGCCATATTCCCAAATCCTCCCACCCTCTCCCTCAAGAGAGGGAGTTTTTCTGTTCTTCATAATCTGCAAATGCAGAAGCAATAATTTCTGACTGAAAAGTGAGAGGCCTGGGATTCTTGTTCATGGAGAAAGTATCTGAAAACCTCCCAAGATCAAGACCTCTTCCTTTAAAATATGCCTGAAGAGTTCTAAAAAACTGAAGAAAGAAAGAAATGTCCAATGTCATTTATAACAAATATCCTAAGCACTCAAAGGTGAGTATTTTTTCCCTTATTTTTCCCCCTGAATCCCAAAGTGCTCAGAGCTCAGATGCCTCAACTCTGACTGATAGTGAAAGAGAGCCAGTCGCTTTGGATGTGAGGTTTTCAGCTATGTGTTCTGCAAATACACAGAAGCTATGCAAAGTGCTATTAGATTATTTTGATACTATATGGTTATATTTTACATAATTTTCTTTGGAAAAATAGTATTTTGAAATCATAAAGTCAGCATATTTGCTATATTTGGCATATTTTTTAAATGAGAATTTTTACTGATATTTTGAATTCTATTTCCTAGATAACTTTATGTTGAAAATAACACCTAGCAAATTGACAAGAATACAGGTAAAGTTTCAGATTTTGCAACTTGGCTTTGCAAGTATTGGTTATATGACAGTCTGTTTTTGTTATCAGTTCAACTTAAGCTGTACAAAATGCAATTCCCTATTACACTCTTAATTTTGTATATTTATTAGAAATCAAGGCTATAAAGTCAATATGTATATAAGATCATTTACAAATGTAATGTGCCATGTGTCTATAAAATCATTTCCAAATATAAATTTGTTTCTCCATACAGAAACAAATGTAAATTGGCTAGAGAAACAATAGAACACTGGCTACTAGGCTAGCAAAATTCACCTCTAGTCCTGCTGAGGAATCTTGTCAACCCTTGGCAGCCTTGTCTCCACTGTTCTCTAGCAGAGTGCGGTGTGCATAACTCCAGGGAGGTGCTGATTTCACCCCACAGCCCAGAATGTCCCAGTGGCTGTTCTTACCAGACCTCGGTTTCTCGGAATGTTGAGGGGCTTCCATTTTTCTTCATTTCTCAGCATGACTCCTTGCACAAGCCCAGGTAGCACCAGGGCACCAGCCAGCAGCAGGAATGCTTTGAGCATGATGGAAGGAAGCTGAGTGAAAGGAAGGATCAAGGAAATGTTGATGACCAGAGAGGGAATGACTGAAGAAAAGAAAAAGAGAAGGGAGGAGAAGGGAGAGCAGAAGTAGAAAAGAGAAAGAGGAAACACTTTTAAAGGGAAACAAGGAAGAAGTAGTATATTGATCTACCTGAATTTTGCAGTCTTCTTTTTTCCACATTCATTTGCTAATGAGGTTCCCCCAGAACCAATTGATTAGCTTAAAGGAGTCTATGAGAATGACAATGTTATACAGTGATAAACAAAGCAATTATTAATACAACCTAGAAAGTGAGTATGCCTTTTCAACTGAAAAAAAAAGCACTTGTCCCAAAGAAAGTGTAATTCTTAATAATAACAACAACAGAACCCAAACCAAACAACAACCAATCTTAATATACTTTAAGTGGTAAGACAGCAGTCTCGAAGAGAAGAAAAAGAAAAATGTATACCTTCCACATAGATCTGAGACAGACACACCACACCAGTGTTAGTAGAGATTGTCTCCCACCCCAAGGTGTAAAATGGAAATGAAACTCAACAGAAAGAGCTAATAAAACTTACCAGGAGTTTGGTTTTGCCTGGCCCTGGTTGGCTACAGTGCCTGCAGTCTGCAAGATGATTCATGGCTACTTATAACCAGCAGATCAGTTGCAGGTGGGAGTCACTGACGTGAGCAGGGAGAGTTCAAAAATAATGATTCCATTTTCTTCCACAGCACAAAGACCCTTGAAAATCACATCTTCAGGCTTCTTCGGAGCTAACAGAGAACCTATTTGTCCTAAATACATCAGATTTTCCTCCAACCACTGAACATTTTATATTGATGTTATAAAATACTCAAAGCACTTCCACACAGCAAAATGGCTTTCTCCTTTTTCACTTCTAAGAGAAGGTATATACACAGCAGCTGGGAATATGATGATGACTGTCCCACCTAAGTGAATGCTCTTTTGAAGTTATTAGCCTTTCAAATTAAACAGAAAATTCTATTGTAAGAGATAAAATTGCTCTTTGTAACCCATAACTTATATTTCTTCTGGGAATCTCAAGAAACTTTACAAGTTGTAAATAGTAACATGGTTTATCATAATACTCCTTCAAAATAGAGCAAAAAGATAGCATACATTTTGTGGAGAAAAAAATACCTTATCTGCAGCATCCTCTTGCTAAATAAATGGTATCTGCAGAAAATGGTAGGATTGAGTAATTGGACTTGATGAATTGAAGTTGCTTTGGTTCCAATAATTCAGAACAATCCAGGACAAGCTCTTTGTTGAGAAGGTTAGTAATCTGTATCCCTTGGAGAAGGGAATGGCAACCCATGCCAGTATTCTTGCCTGGAGAATTCCATGGACAGAGGAGCCTGGAGGGCTAAGGGTTGCCCGCCATAGGGTTGCAAAGAATCAGACACAACTGAGCGACTGAACTTTCCCTTTCACAGTAACTGTACTGGAATTTAGAGTACCTGGCTACAATCTTAGTCTTGCCATCTTGACTTTAGGAGGGTCATTATGACCTTCATTTATTCATGCCTTTTTTTCATTTATTCAACAAATTTATATTGAATGCATACTATGTGCCTGGGACTGCACAGGATTTTTGAGGATAAAATGATAAGAATTATAAATCTATTTATTTAATCTGTTAATTCAATAAAGGCACTTGCCCTCAGTGAATTAACAGATTAGTGGGCAAGACAGACATTAATCAAACCTTTATACAACAAAATGTATAAATATCAAGGATGACAACGTCTACTGAGATTATGGTGCTATGAGTGTAGAACAGGTGGATTTGATGCAGTATGCAGGATCAGGCAAGGTTTCTGTGAAGAACTGACCTTACATCTGGTAGATGAGTGGGAGTTACATAGGCAACCTAGGGAGGACAGAGAGAGAAGAGTTATTCAGAAGGTGAGCAACTCTGCTAGCCCTTGTTACCAGAAGAAACATGGCATTAAAGCAACCGAAACTACGTTAATATCTGAGGAGTAGAGGGAGCAATGTGGGGAGCTGATGCAAGATGGGCCTGTAGAAGTGGTCAGATTATAATCTTTCTGCTGCAAGCAGTGCTAAGTGATAGACAAGTTTTAAGTATCCAAGTGACTTGATCAGACTTGCAACTTAAAGAGACTATTCTGGTTGCAGTGTGGAGGACAGATTGAGCTAGAAAAGAGAGAGACCTGTTGCTGACTACTGCAATAAGCCAGGCAGGAGAAGATGTAAACTTGGATTAGGGTGGTAGCACAGATGCAGAATAATGGATGGATCTGAGAGATGATTAGAAGGTACTGGTAATGTACTGGATACTATGGAAGGCAGAGCTAAGGGGAAAAGAGTTTTGAGACCAATCCCTAGGTTTCAGGATAATGCAGCTGAGAGAACTGCAATGCCATTAGCTGACATTTCAAATACCAGCATAAAGAGATGAGGATCATAAGTTCCAGGTGGGACATGTTGAGTTTAAAGAGCCTCAGAAATATCCAAGAGGGGATGGAGAATATACAGTTGGATACACAAGTCTGAAGTTCAGAGGAGAGATCTAGGAAGGAGATGCAAATATGAGAGTTGTTGATATATAAAGGATGAGATTACCTCAGTGAAGATTATAAATGAGAAGAAAAGGTGACCTACAACTTAAGCTTTGAGAAATTTTAACATGAACCAGCCTTATATTGGAATCTATACCAAGGAGTCTGGTGGGTTGCAAAGAGTTGGGCACGACTGAGTAACTAAGCGCAAATACACATACAAATGAGACCCTGGAGACTGGGGAAAAATCAGGAGAGGGTGTGAGCAAGAGAAGAAATGTTACAAGAAGGCACAAACGAAGTAAAATGAGGACTGAACATGGAATATTAGAGATATTTAGGTAGATGGAGATGAAAGTTAGGTTAGAAGCAAGTGGATGGAGGGACTTCCCTGACAGTCCATTGGTTAAGACTCTGAGCTTCCTCTGTAGGGGCCACAGGTTCGATCCCTGCTCAGGGAATTAAGATCCTACATCCTGCATGGTGCAGTCAAAAAAAGAAAAGTGAGTGATGGATGGAGATGAAAGGAAAGATAAAATTAATACATCAAAGTCTTCAGAAGTTTACCCATATGTGCTGTGGCAGTGTGGGTCAGGGTGAGGGGACAGAAGGGAAGAAAGAGTGGAAAGAGAGAGGCAGTAGCTACAAGAGGAAATAGAATCAAGAGAAGGTGTTATTATCATTGACCTTATTGTAAGACTTTAGTCTGTTTAAATGTCAGTGGTCAAGTGAGTAAATGAACACCCTGAAATTTTATTACACTAACTCTCTTTAAAACTCTAGGACTTTAAAGTTAAAGCACCTAATAAAATTGGAATATTAATGAGATTATTAATACTGCAAACTCCTTAAACAGTGCTCACCCTTACTTTCTCCCAGTACCAGCACTGAGCCCAATCCATAGACTATGAACTTTCTAAATGGAAAGACTGAATAAATTAGAGTAGATTTGCAAATCCATTTATCTCTGAATAATTTCTAATTTTAGTTCCATTTATATCAAAACACAGCTCATTTGTTCTTCCTTTTAAGAGCTCCGCATTTAAGAAATATAGTTTCTCAAAAGAGCAATGGACTAAAAATAACATGTAAATATTATCATCTTGTTCACTAAGACTGGAGTTTTCCTGATTGTTAAAAGAAATTATATATTTAAAAATATATTTTTTTCTCAATTTCAAATCTCTGCCTTGAAAAGAAGAAGGTATCATTGATAAAGCTGATTTTTTTCACTGTATCAATACAGCACTACTAGATATTTTTCAATTATTCAGTTGAGAAATTCAATCAAAAGAGAGAGAAAAGAAAAAACCCAAGATAGTTCAGGTTCTCAAACCATTAATTTCTCATCTAAATTGCCCCATTTGTCCTCTGCATTAAATAGAACATTTGTAAAAGTAGCAGTTGGGATATTCAGCTTTCCATACCTAGATCCATCTAAATGAAGGTCTTTGCTGACATTTCTTAACCAGAAATTAAGAGGAAAATAGAGTACTCAGCATAGGGCTACTGCATAAAAGAAATCGAATAAATATATGTTGACTGAATCACAAACTTAATTAGATTAGAAATTCAAACATAATGGTAAAATGAGGTCTTGAGAGC
This sequence comes from Neotragus moschatus, assembly GCA_006410615.1. Classification (NCBI taxonomy): domain Eukaryota; kingdom Metazoa; phylum Chordata; class Mammalia; order Artiodactyla; family Bovidae; genus Neotragus; species Neotragus moschatus. Next base: position 1,097,882 of record SJYA01000305.1, on the reverse strand, counting down.
CTCTTGGACATCAAGGAGATCAAACCAGTCAATCCTAAAGAAATCAACCCTGAATATTCATTGGAAGGACTGATGCTGAAGTTGAAGCTCCAATACTTTGGCCACCTGATATGAAGAGCCGACTCACTGGAAAAGACCCTGATGCTGGGAAAGACTGAAGGCAAGAGGAGAAGGGGGCGACAGAGGACCAGATGGTTGGATGGCATCACTGACTCAACGGACAGGAGTTTGAGCAAACTCTGGGAGTTGGTGATGGACAGGGAAGCCTGGCGTGCTGCAGTCCATGGAGTCACAAAGAGTCAGACACAATTTAGAGACTGAACAACAACAACAAAAATGAGGAGAGGAATAAAGAAGACATTGTGGGAGACACGGAGAAATTTGAAAACTATTTGATTGCTGTACTATATCACCTATTCAAACTCTTCCTGTCTTTATTAGGGGAAACAAACAAAAACAGAGGTAGTATAGTTATTCAGCTGTATCATGAACAGGGACAAGAATTATAGCTTTTCTTCCCCTTGGTCTGAGTAAGGGAAAGGAAAAATGACTGTTTATAGACTGCTTCCTCAGTGATGATGAGAACTTCAGAGGTAATGGAAAGCTTGCTCACATGACTAAAAGAGTACGCCAGGCTGCTTTCTGCTCATAGCAATCGTAAATGCTTTTTGTGGTAGTGAGCAGATTTCAGTTTGAAAATAGACTAAAGAGAAGAGGGGAGAAGAGGCATAAGCCTCTTGTCAAGCACAGAACAGAAGAAAAGAGAACCCACCATGACCTCGATGAATGGGAGAGGTTCACCCCTCATATCCTGATGCTACATAAAGTTTCCAGATCCTGTGAGACCCTGGGGAAGGGAGGGAAGGTCCAGAAACCACTGAAATTGTATGTCTACTCCCAAATTTCAGTCAGAAAGGGGCTTAGACTCAGAAAAGTTGGTTTTATAAAACCCGTGACCTTCTTGAACACCTCCACGATATGGCTGATTGCTTTTTTTTTTTTTTTTGGCAATATCAGTACAGTGTAAGCATCTCTGACTATAGATAATTGATTCTCAGAATTCTCTAGCCATTCACTATGGAAAAAATCTCTTATTCTTTGTTATACTCTGTTTTGTTTAAAAAATGTGAAAGGGGTATTTTGAAGAGAAAAAGAGATCTTCCTCCAAAACCATGTTACAGCTGTTTAGGGCCAGGGTTTGTGCCAGTCCTAGAAGCCAAGGCCAAGTGAGGTGGCCATCCTTCCCTGAGAGCATTTGCTTTCAAGCCCAGCTTGGTCTCACGACCTCTGCTTTAATCAGATCTCTGTTATAATCTGCTGGGGCTTCAGCAGCAATCCCCTTCTCCCCAAGGTCCCTCCCCAATCGGTCTTCCTCCCTGCCACCAGCCTTCCTGAAACAAATGCCAAATGCCACAGACTGGGCAAAGAGGGACAGTCAGCAAATATCTTTTGATGCTGCCATGAAAGTGAAAGTGAAGTCACTCAGTCGTGTCTGACTCTTTGCAACCGCGTGGACTGTAGCCCAGCAGGCTCCTCTGTCCATGGGATTCTCCAGGCAAGAATACTGGAGTGGGTTGCCATTTCCTTCTCCAGGGGATCTTCTCAACCCAAGGATTGAACCCATGTCTCCTGCATTGCAGGGAGACGCTTTTAACCTCTGAGCCACCAAGATCAAGCTATTTCTTCTGCAACAAAGATGAAGGAGTAGAAGCAACAAAAGGTAAAAATTGTGACAATCATGCATGATCTGAAACCACCTCAGAGATGCGGAGCAATAAAANTTGAACCCATGTCTCCTGCATTGCAGGGAGACGCTTTTAACCTCTGAGCCACCAAGATCAAGCTATTTCTTCTGCAACAAAGATGAAGGAGTAGAAGCAACAAAAGGTAAAAATTGTGACAATCATGCATGATCTGAAACCACCTCAGAGATGCGGAGCAATAAAATGGACATCTAGATCCACAAGGTGACTGGGATATACATCAAACTCTTTCAGCTGGGTTGGAGAAGCAGGTCTCTACACCCCTGCCACCTCAGGCCACATTGGTACCTCCAAAGCCATAACAAGTGAGTGAAGGATTTTTCCTAAAATATAAAAGTTAAATCTTTTCTTATGACTTTACAAAAAGCTTTCCAGCGGTCAGTCTGCTTTTGCAGCAGAGAGCCTGAGGTAGCTGGTAACAAGCTTGGCTTTGCAACTGACCCCGAAGGAGACACAACAGAAAAACAAGGTCACGCAGCTCAGGAAAAGCTTACTAGCATCACATCCAGCTCTAGTGGCTTTGGGATGCCCGTAAGATAAAGTCTAAGCTCTCAACCCTGATGTAAAGACCCTGAATATGACCCTGTCCTACCAACCCAGCCATCTGACCTCTCTAATGAACAATACGCACACACACACCTTGGTGCTTTTGAACACACTGTTGCTTCTGCCTTCTCTAATCCTTGTGTATTTTCAGAACTCCTCCCTGTCCTTCAAGGCTCACTTCAAATATCACGTCTCCTGAGAAAAATTAACAACTTCATTACTTCAACAGATGTCACCTTGAATTTGGATAATGATATTTGCTTCCACATGTCTCATTGTTCCAAGGTGAGCTCCTTAAAGTCAGCATCATGTCTTTTTTTTTGTCATTGATTCTTCAGAGCTTACATTAAAGCCTGGCATAGAATAGGCCAGCATATCACAAATGCTTATAGAATTAATCATTGTTTAGGTAATACTTGAGTTTAGATTCTTATAATTTTCTTTTGAAATTTGAGCCTTGTTACATGTCTATCTTGTTATGTTCATCTAAAGATTTACATGATGCCATATTTTAATAAGGAGGGGAGATATAACTGTAGGTAGGCAAAAAGTATTTTTTTATTTGACTTGACTATTCAGGGGACTAGTAAAGTGTAAATTAACATTCAATCTAGTTGTTGCACTAGTCAGAGGACTAGTAAAGTGTAAATTAACATTCAGTCTAGTTACTGCACACAAACCAGTGGAAATTGGAGTGTGGCACTTTTGTGACCACACATACACTTCCATCTAAGTCATTCTGGAGCTGAGGTCACAAGCAGATTCTTCCTTAGAGTCTTCAGAGGGAAAATGGTCCTGACCACACCTTGATTTTAGGTTAGTGATACTGATTCTAGACTTCTGGCCTCCAAAAGATAACTTTCTTTTGTTTTAAACCACCCACTTTTTGTCAATTTGTTACAATAGCCATAGGAAACTAATACAAGGCATGTCAAGATGTCACTCCACTCACAAAGGAGAAAGATCCATAACTGCTTTAGCCTCTACTGAATACATTGAACCATGGAAAGCCTTAGAAACTGGATATAAATTCTTCATTCTCTTTTGAAAAAAGTGAAGCTTCTACTGTTATCCAATTTACAATACAACATGGATTTGATTTGAATTGAAATGTCTGTTATGAACCAGAGGTTCTACGTTAGTGAAACCATACTATAAAATGTCTTTTTATACAAAGGGGATGAGGAAAGTTTCCACCTTAGACTACTAAATAAGACCTTCACCCCTGAGTCATATAATTTGTAATGCACTTCATGTTTTAACCCATTGATAAAATTATTTAAACGTGGGAAAAAACACCATTCTTAAAATACTACTAAATTTCCAGGAACATATTTTTTTAGGATAAAGGGAGTAGTTTCAGTTAAGGGGAAAATTTGTGGATAATTCAGTTGGGTATTTCTTTGACTATTTTTGCACATAATGAGCAAATGATTCCCTCTCTTAGAGCTGTTCATCAATTGTGAGTTCTGAAATAGAGTGAGTTTTTATTTTTAAAAAACCAACAACTCCTCTCCCTACAACTCTCCCCCCACAAATTGATGGTTAGTTCTTACTATTCTGGGAGCTCTTTAGTTCTTAGGTGCATAAAGTATTATAGAATTATTTTAAACAAAATAAAATAAATAACATACTTTTACTCTTCAAGAATACATTCTGTAGGCTAGCCCTGGGGAAGTTTCCAAGAACTCTCAGTAGTAGAGATGATGTCATCTTAATTCTCCAACAGTGGTGTGCTTCCAAGTGGCAGTGAGTATGTTTTAGGTTTCTGCTAAAAATACTACCTCCTGAACTTTTGTCTTTAAAATGTCCATTTCTAAAAATTGGGTTATTGGTATTGAGGTTTTATGAGTTGTATTTTATATATCCTGAAATCAAATCTTTTAGATCACAGCCATTCTGACTGGTGTGAAATGGTACCTCATTGTGGTCTTGATTTGCATTTTCTGATAATGAGTGANGGGTAAGGGCTCTACCCATTTCTATTGCCCCAGTCCTGGGCTCCTGGCTTGAGAGGCTACTGTTTGTCCAGGGAGGGACCGGCCAGTCTGACCCCTTTAACCCCTCCCTTCTCCCAGGCCCAGGAGGCCTGAGGAGCCCTCCTCACAGCTGGTGAGGATGTGGTCGCTGATGAGGATAGTGAGAGGGGCAATTCTGGGAGCCCTGGAGGCCCATAGGAAGAGGCTCAAAGGAAGTACTGATCTTTGTGAGGCATGTGTGTCCTGGGATCAAGGCTTACTGGAAACTTCTCTTTTTTGCATTTGGTGAGAAGTTGCTTGAAGGAAGGTGTGGTTCCTCCTGATGGCTTTCCTCCTCCACTGTCAAAAGTTTCCTGGAGGTGTGAGAATCAGTCTCTCTGGAGTGGGCTTCTGTCTGTGTCCTGGGTCACCCACGGTCTTCCACCGTGGGGGGCTGGTGGGTGGTGGGTCTTCGAGTCCTGACCTGCCCTCCTCCTCACAGGCCTGTGCAGTGGGATTGATTGCTGTGGGCATAGCAACGCAGCTCATCCTGAATCAGACCATGACCCGTGGGGCCACGCCTAGTTTCCTGTTGCCTGTGGTCATTATCGCAGTGGGGGCCTTCCTCTTCCTGGTGGCCTTTGTGGGCTGCTGTGGAGCCTGCAAGGAGAACTACTGTCTTATGATCACGGTGAGTAGGTGTGGGCCAGCATGGGTGCCTGGGGATGCCGAAAGGGCATTTCTCTGGGCAGGGTTTGGGGGGTGGGTGGGTGAGGGAAACCTTGAATGTTCCTGAGACCAGCAGGGCCCTCCCACCCAGACTCCAAACCTGACTCCTGTCCTTTGCACCTGCAGTTTGCCATCTTCTTGTCCCTTATCATGCTGGTTGAAGTGGCTGCAGCCATTGCTGGCTATGTGTTTAGAGACAAGGTAAGCAGGGAATAAGGGGAAGTCCTTGCCTCAGAGGCCTGGCTGCTCTGGGACCCAGGTACCCTGAGTCCTGACCTCCACGGTGCTCCTCCCTATTCCCAGGTGAGATCAGAATTTAATAAGGACTTCCGGCAGCAGATGAAGAATTATCCAAAAGCCAACCAGACGGCATCGATCCTGGACAAGATGCAGGAAGATGTGAGTGGGGTTGCTGGGAGCAGGCGTAGTAGGAGAAGGAGATTCTTACCTCCATGTTGAAGATGGAGGGTCACTTAACAGCCTTTCCCCGCATATCTCCGCTCTCCCCTAGTTTATGTGCTGCGGGGCAGCTAACTATACAGACTGGGAGAAGATCCCGACCATGACCAATCGAGTCCCTGACTCCTGCTGCGTCAATATCACTAATAACTGTGGGGCTAATTTCGCTGTGAAGGACATCCATATTGAGGTAGGAAGGGGGCTGAGATAGTAGGGGACTTGGGGAAGCTGGGAAATGTTTCAGGAGGTGAGAGGGACCAGGGGTGAGATGAAGAAGGTTGGGGCTCTGGGAAACTGGGCATCAGGGATTGGGAGGGAATCTGGTAATGCTGGGGATGGGATGAAAGGGACAGAGAGTGGGGGAGCCAATTTCTGACAGGGTCTTGTTTTATGTGCCTGCCACCTGGCAGGGCTGTGTGGAGAAGATTGTGGCCTGGCTGAGGAAGAATGTGCTCGTGGTGGCTGCAGCAGCCCTGGGCATTGCCTTTGTGGAGGTGAGATGCACCCTTGGGCACCTGGAAAGTAGGGGCAGTGGGAGGGTGCTGAGCAGGGGACTGGTCTGTGGAGGGGAGCCCTGGTTGTCTCTTGGGTCTCTTGGGTGGGTCTCTATCTTGCCTCCCTGGCTCCCCTTCACCCCCATCTCTCTCTGTCCTTCTAGATCCTGGGTATTGTCTTAGCATGCTGCCTTGTGAAGAGCATCCGAAGTGGCTATGAGGTGATGTAGGGGGTCTGTCTCTTCAGCCCCCTCATCCAGGGGAGTGGGGTAATATACTCCAGGTTTTTCAATTAAACGGATTATTTTTTCAGACCCCAAAGAGAAAGAGTCTCAGTTTGTCTTAAAAAGTGATACTTTATCCCTTCTCCTTCTTTATCCATGTTCCCATTCTCTGGGACCCTATTTTACTTGCACCTCTGGGTAGGCTGGCCTGGGAAAGGCACCTTTGGGAAACGGTGGGGCAAAAGGAAGATTTTGCTCAAGGCTTTCTTTGGTCTGGCAGTGGATGTGGGGATCCAGAGGAGGTTGAGGCCCACTGCCCTCCCTGTGCTGAAGGGTTCATGAAACCATCTCCCAAGTCAACGGGATTCCCTACAAAGGTCCTACCTGGGAGAGGCCAGCCTATATCCACTTTCGACATCTCCCAGGCCGCCTGTCCACCTCTGAAAGTGAAGTCGCTCAGTCGTGTCCGACTCTTTGCGACCCCGTGGACTGTAGCCTACCAGGTTCCTCTGTCCATGGAATTTTCCAGGCAGTGGTACTGGAGTGGATTGCCATTTCCTTCTCCAGTGGATCTTCCCGACCTAGGGATCAAACCCAGGTCTCCCACATTGTAGACAGACGCTTTACTGTCTGAGCCACCGGGAAGTATTCCCTGCTCCACTAATCCTCAAGGGGGCCTGGCTTCTTTCAGGGTGGTGACAAGTCACTTTTATACCTGTGTGGCCAGTTCATTTCCTTCTTGACTTACTTTAGATAATAGAAGAATTTAAGAGGTGGGTGCCTGTTTTTCTATGGAAATCACCCAGCTTGGCCTTGACTCCTCTTCACCACTTCTCCATACCCCATTCCCACTCTTTAACACTTCAACCTTATTTCATGCAGAAAGGAGACATCCAACAGTGCCCTCTGGTGGCCACGACTCTAGGTGCAGCTTCAAACATGCAAGACTGTCCCCTTGCGCCCCCTTGTGGGTACTAGATGTTTTGCAGGTACTAAACACGCCAGAGACCCTGGAGNTTTAGGATGGACTGGTTGGATATCCTTGCAGTCCAAGGGACTCTCAAGAGTCTTCCCCAACACCACAGTTAAAAAGCATCAATTCTTTGGTGCTCAGCCTTCTTCACAGTGCAACTCTCACATTCATACATAACCACTGGAAAAACCATAGCCCTGACTAGATGGACCTTTACTTCATGGCGAATAGATGGGGAAATAGTGGCTGATTTTATTTTTCTGGACTCCAAAATCACTGCAGTGACTGCAACCATGAAATTAAAAGACACTTACTCCTAGGAAGGAACATTATGAGCAACCTAGATAGCATATTGAAAAGCAGAGACATTACTTTGTCAACAAATGTTCACCTAGTCAAGGCTATGGTTTTTCCAGTGGTCATGTATGGATGTGAGAGTTGGACTATAAAGAAAGCTGAGCACAGAATAATTGATGCTTTTGAACTATGGTGTTGGAGAAGACTCCTGAGAGTCCCTTGGACTGCACAGAGATCCAACCAGTCCATCCTAAAGATCAGTCCTGGGTGTTCATTGGAAGGACTGATGTTGAAGCTGAAACTCCAATACTTTGGCCACCTGATGTGAAGAGCTGACTCATTTGAAAAGACCCTGATGCTGGGAAAGATTGAGGGCAGGAGGAGAAGGGGATGACAGAGGATGAGATGGTTGGATGGCATCACTGACTCGATGGATGTGAGTCTGAGTGAACTCCAGGAGTTGGCGTTGGACAGGGAGGCCTGGCATGCTGCCATTCATAGGGTTGCAAAGAGTCGTACACAACTGAGCAACTGAACTGACTGACTCTAACAAATTAACCTACTAGCATTATATATATATATAAATACATGTGTATATATATACACATATATGGGAGAAGGCAATAGCACCCCACTCCAGTATTCTTGCCTGGAAAATCCCATGGATGGAGGAGCCTGGTGGGCTGCGGTCCATGGAGTCGCACAGAGTCAGACACGACTGAGCGACTTCACTTCCACTTTTCACTTTCATGCATTGGAGAAGGAAATGGCAACTCACTCCACTGTTCTTGCCTGGAGAATCCCAGGGATGGGGGAGCCTGGTGGGCTGCCGTCTATGGGGTCGTACAGAGTCGGACACGACTGAAGCGAGTTAGCAGCAGCAGCAGCATTATATACATGGAACTGATACCAATGAGCTCACTTCCTGAGCCTTTTTCATAGCTGATCTTACACTGTGTGGCATATATTCTGAGAGAAGAGTGAGAACTCTACAGCTTGTTGGAGGATGACAAAGCACGCCACTACTTTTTTCATTCACTTGTTTATTCTAAGCATTTTGTGACACTGCAATATCTGTGAGCCAGTTAAAATTCATGCATTATACTATTTACCATATTATCTAGTTTTAACATAACTATCACAAACTAAAGCACTTTAAAATACACAAGAAACTACTCCTTAAAACAAAATTTTAAAATAATACCAGTAATGCAGGTACAAATCAACAAAATTTATCAGTGTCTACACTTCTACTCTTTTGTCAGGCTCATTAAGAATTAAAGATGATAATTTTACCATATCTGATGTTATTTCTATATTAAAATGACAAATATTATATACAATAAAATTACACATCACAATTATATATCATTAAACTTTATGTATTATTATGGTAATATTATGTTTATGGAGGCAGAGTTCAACTTTTTAAAAGGGTGTACAGCCAAAAAAGTTTGGTTATCATTGTCCAAGACAACCGTATTTCATTTTACAGTACTCTGTGGATCTGTAATTTATAATTGCAACTGAACTTTTTTATTCTACTTAAAAATTAGCTAGAACAAAGATTTTTTAATGCAGTGAATATTACATATTCTTAGTTTAAAATGCATTTTAAAATTTCTAGTTTAAATTTAAACTAAATTTATGCATCCAAATGCATTTAAATTCCTAGTTTAAAATTATTTTGCATGCCTTGGTTTTCCACAAAGAGTAAACCAAGATCCTTTCTTAACTAAATTACTTTTTTGTCCAGTAGGTCAAATCTTTTATGGTCAAATCTTCTTCCTCTCTCTTCCATCCCAATCCTGTGTCACTTTCTTAAGGAGCAACCATCTCTGTAATGTCTACCAGGTAAAATGCTGTCATTTCCTGTTAAGCCAGGGAACAAAAAGAGTATGAATCATGAAGTTTCCTCCTCAAATGGCTTCAAGCTAAATATGAGCAACTCCAGAGTAAAAAGACCTTTATTGTTTCAGTCAAATCTTACACTTTAATCTCTAGATCATTCTAGCTGTTTTTCTCTTAGCTTGCTACAATTTTTTTTGTAATCAGAATGGCACAAATGTTGTTTAGTTGCTAAGTTGTGACTGACTCTTTTGTGACCCCATGGAATGTAGCCTGCCAGGCTCCTTTATTCATGGGATTTCCTAGGCAAGAATATTGGAGTGGGTTGCCATTTCCTTCTCCAGTGGATCTTCCTGATCCAGGGATTAAACACATGTCTCTTGCATCTGGCAGGCAGATTCTTTACCACTGTGCCACCAGGGAAGCACTAATGGCACAAATACTAAAGATAAAAAGCATAATGATTTAATCTTTTTTAGCATGTGAATATACCTCATAGAACGATTTGATACTGAATAGGTTGAACTATAAACATGGATATTCAAATAAGCACTTAACTGCAAAACTTTAAGATTTTCATTTGCACAATATACTATGACTTAAGTACATTTAGGAAGTCTAATGAAACTTAATTATCTCTCTAAACATATTCAAGAGAAAAGCAAATCACTATAAGTATCTTTAAAAGCTCAATTTTATGCAATTATTAATCCTGACCTATACACAATATGAAGTCATATCTATTGAAAGTAAAGTAAAATTTTTCCATTCACCTGATAAGGCAAACTAGTCTACTAATCCTTAATTTCAGGCCATATCCAAATTCTAACTGTTCAAAACAAACAGGAAAGAACAAAACCATCTCTAAACTAATTATAATCTCTCTCTCTCTCTCTCTCTCACATACACACACAAACCCAGAAATGGGAGACTGTTTTCATCTTTTCTCAGGGTTGTTTAAAATTCAATCCAAGAATGGAGGGGCTTTTCTTTCACTGAAATATTTTATGTTTATCACCTCTTTCAATTAAAACTATGGCATAAATATCACTTAAGCATTTGTTGTTGTATGGTAGGCATGCTTCTAAAATGGATTCTCACTCTCTAGTGTACACACCATGCCTCTTGTGTGTGTGTGGAAGTATATGGGAATTTGATGTTACCTTACATGGCACAAAGGATTTTGCAGGTATAATTAAGGTTGGCTTTGAGTTAATGAAAAGAGAAATCATCTCAGTATATCTGAGGGGCTAACAAGAGACCTCTAAATCTGTGTCTGATGGTCAGAGACAAAAGAAGTTGAAGAGATTCAAAATGTGAGAGGAATTCTGCTGGTCTGGCAGGAGTAAACTTCCATTGTGTCAAAGGCTCCACAGCAGGGAGCTCAGAAGTTGACTGAGCTGACTGTAGAGCTTCTTCATCTTTGGCTGCAAAGAATATAATCAATCTGATTTTGGTATTGACTATCTGGTGTTTTCCATGTGTAGAGTCATCTCTTGTGTTGTTTGAAGACTGTTTGCTATGACCAGTGCGTTCTCCTGGCAAAACTGTTAGCTCTTGCTCTGCTTCATTTTATACTCCACGGCCAAATTTGCTGGTTATGCCAGCTCTCTCTTGACTGCCTACTTCTGCACTCCAGTCCCCTATGATGAAAAAGACATCTTTTGGGAGGTGTTAGTTCTAGGAGGTCTTAGAGATCTTCACAGAATTGCTCAACTTCAGCCTCTTTGGCATAGTGGTTGGGGCATAGACTTGGATTACTATGATGCTGAACAGTTTGCCTTGGAAATGAACTGAGATCATTCTGTTGTTCTTGAGATTGTACTCAAGTACTGCATTTTGGACTCTTTTGTTGACTATGAAAGCTACTCCATGCCTTCTAAGGGAAGAAGTTGACAGCCAGCAAGAAAACCGGAACCTCCACCTGTAACAATCCGAATGAGTCTCAGATGGGACCACAGACCTCACTGATACCTTGATTGTAGAAATGTGATTGTGAGGAGAGAACCCAGCTGGTCTATGCCCAGATTTCTGACCTACAGAATTGTGAGTGTTGTTTTAAGCTGAAAAATTTGTAATTTGCTACATAGCAATAAAAATTATAAAATATATCTCTTTATGGAAAGAAAGTGAAGATGAAGTGGGAATTAAAAAAAAAAAAAACTGATGGGAAAGGCCTTTGAGGCTTTCATCCTGTACACTCCAGTGGCTTCCACATGGGGTATTTCAAGATAATTCTCAAAGTATCCAAGGAAAATATTATAGCTTCTAGATGTCTATTTCTTATCTTTAAAAATTACCCTTTGTGGGTATATTTAATAATATATACAATGTTAACACAAGCAGATAATTTATAAATGCTCATATATTTAGAGATGCTGGTTAAAATAATTTAGAAAACACCATTCTAATTACTATGTAAGAAGACACGAATCCCTCAAAAGATGTCCTATCCCATCTGACTCCTGCCATCCATTCTATAGTAAAGTTTCTTATTTAGTCACTAAGTCATGTTCAACTCTTCTGTGACTCCATCGACTCTAGCCTGCCAGGCTCCTCTGTCCATGGGATTTCCTAGCCAAGGATACTAGAGTGGGTTGCCATTTCCTTCTCCAGGGGATCTTTCCAGGCCAGGGATCAAACCCATATCTCCTGCACTGGCAGGTAGATTCTTTACCACTAAGCCACCAAGGAACCCTACATGGGAAGCTACAAAATACCAAATTGCTAAATACTAGAAATTTTCATATTTCCTAAATTTACGGTGATGTATCATGTTTATCATGTTCCATGCTTAGGCATTTAAACTTCTGAAATGCTAGACATGTCATAAAGAAATCATTTTTAAGGGTTTTTCCTGAGATGGTATTGTGGAGTATGTGAACTGGTAAGCAATTCTGCACCACCTGTTTTTGTTCACCAAATTTATTGTTGAACATTCAGAACATCAAATTATGACAGATTAAAAAGAAAGCACCAAATAATGCTACACATTAATACCTGAGTGGAGACTGAAGGCAAATATTCATCTATTAAACCCTACACCATAACGTTGAAACACAGAGAAAAACATTCACAACAGTCTACGGAGTACAATAAATAGCACTTTTTGTGAATTACAACTAGTTATTTGTAATAATGTTAATTATACCATACAAAAATTACACACAAAATTACACATAAATGTATTTAGTATACCATACATTGTACAAAGTACTGGAGAAGGTCATGCATGTTTCAAAGGAAAAATTTGCAAGATGACAATCATTTTTCAGTATACATTATAGGACGAATTATTTTGCACTGCTAAGTATTATTATGTGTTGCATTTTCTGAATGAGAATAAAATTACTGGTTTGCAAATTAATGATTACTGAGTCTATCTCAGTATAACACATAGTTTGTCCTCTATAAACTTTTAACTATAATATAGAAACTGATGTAGGTTGACATGACAGCCATGTATCTTACTGTATTACATACCCTTGCCCAAACTATTTCCATCTCAATTTGACCATGCTTTAAGGAAAGATGTTTTCTTTCTACACACTTTCAAAGAAACTTATATTTTTGTCTTTGATGGGAGGTAGTGGAGGTTAAATGAGAAGAAAGAAAAATGCTGAGTTTATATTCAAAATTATAAATAAAAAATATACAAAAAATTCTGAGTACACAGAGATATGGCCATCTTTTAGCAGAGACCATGAACGTCCTATCAATGGAATGATTTGTTTTGACTGAAATTATATCTATTATTCTAAATAAGCATAATGAAAATGTAAGTCTTTACATTAAAAGAAAATCCATAAAAAACTGGGGCCAGTTTTCTCTTGGTATCTTAAAAATAACTAGGAAGAAAAAAGCAAAAGGGAAAATAATGTTTAAATATGTACATGAATCTGAGTTTATATTTAATGAAAAATCATTATTGGCTAAACTAACTTTGATATACAAGGCTCAATAATCTGAGGAAAAAAATAAGTACATGTCTTAAAGAAGAATTCGTGTCTTTGATAGATTATTCATTAAAAAGACAAAAAATACATTTGTAGGTTACATTTTCATGTGTATTAATCTCAGAAATGCCACCATCCTTTCCTAAAATAAATTTATTTTCAAAAACTGTAGCCAAACTTACTTTTCTACATCTATGAAGTTTAAGTTAATTTTAATTTGAAATGGGAACTATGGAAATTAAGAAAGGCCTGTGGAGCAACAGTTCAGCTTATACTAAGGGAAATACTGATTAACTGTTATTTAAAATTTTTTACTTCACCAGCCTCAAAAAAAAGAAAAGGATTTGGGGCCAATTTGAGAAGACCACCAATAATAAAATATATAATTATAAAACTTCAGGGCATTCTTTCAGCATTTTAAGGCACGGTATGTTTTATCCTAAACAACTATAAGTTCAAGGTCACAGTGTTAATATGCATTCAATTTTGGTCTGGTTTTTCACGGGTATGTTGCACATTTATAGTTAGCCATAAGCTTAAGAAATGGTAATACAATCACTTCAAAACAATATAACTAAATAATTTTTATATTTTTTAAAATGTAAATACATAATTTCTTAATTTATATACACTAAAAACTGGATTTTTCTCCCTCTACAGTAGAGAGGCAGAGATTATTTGTACCAATATTCCAACAAATACATATCTGATTATAAAGAAAACATGGTTATGTTAAATACAGGCATCTCCTACTTAGGATAAGACTATTCAACACAAAGGACAAACTCATTCCAAAAATAATGTTCACTGAATTTTTAGATCTTATACATCATTTTTTTTATTATCATCTACCCCCACCAGATAATTGGATAATCAAGGCCAAACACTTTAATATTTGGCTTTATCTGTTGCTTCTTTACTTCCAAGGCTACTTATGCAAACTGCATCAACATGACTGGGCAAAGAAACAGTTAACTGACATTAAATTATGGGAAAAAACGTAATATGAGGGACTGAAATTCCCTGTGAAAATTTCTATAGGAGAGAAATTAAAGAATTTCAACAACATAACAGTTTTTAATCTATCATATTCCGACTTTTCTCTCATGAGTACACTACCACATCAATGTTAACACTTCAGCATTAACACCTTGATTGTCTTTACATTTTCCTTTAAGATGCATTTTATAATGCTTACTTCATTGAACTATGTTGTGTTCCAGTGGATAAATTTCCCCTGTGTGACTGTATAAAGGGAATGAATGGAAAAACATAGAAAGTAAAAGAAATTCCACAAAAAAACTTTTTATTACATAAATGAGAGACACCTGCACTAAAAATGATCAGGGCAAAAAGAATTCAAATTTTTACAGAATGAATCTGAAACAAGATTACCTAAACGATTTCTTCAACCAATACTGAAAGATCATTATCAGGTAAACTAACTTTCATCCAATAAAACCAAAAATCACTACTTCAGGAAATCAGACAGAATATACTATGCTATTATAAGCTTTATATATTTTCAAAGAAAAATCAGGATACAGAATATAAACTTTGATGATTTGTGCATTTGATATAAGTCCTAGAAGAAAAATACTGAAAAGATTATTTTTGCTTTAATCCCAATATGGTAAGAAAAGTTCATTGGCACAGATATTTGGAGGTATTTTAAAATTTCATTTAGCTTTGGTGGCAAAGTGTGTTTTGCTAACCATATGAATACAGTTCTATTTTCAATGCAGAGCTTTATGTTAAAAAAAAATTCAAATGTGGCTTTTTTCCCTAAAAAAAGGGATGTAAAAAGTCCAATATGAAACAAAACAAGTACAACATGAAATACAAAACATGCCTATCATTTAGGCTTTTGAACAATAGTTCTATGCTTTGTCTATAAATCTTTTAGTAGTAACATTTCTACTATAAAATACTAAAAACCAAAATAACACCAAAAAAAAATAGCATATGAACTTTACAAAAATGGCTACTTCTAGAGTTCTTAAACTAGGATTAGGGTTCATATATGCAAACAAATCTGCACTAACTATTCAAACTACCTCAACAGATACAGTTTTTCAGAAGTGTTCCAAGTTACAAAGTACAGAAATGAGCACAGAATAAATCTGACTCATATATATCAAGTCCCATACAAAGTCATTAGAAATTAACTGGTATTTCAAAACATAATCATTTTTGGCAGCATAACATGCAAAACACTTTTAGAAAGTACTGCACTTGATTTAAAAAATTTCAGCTACAGACAATGTAATCAAGATGTATCAATAGCTTAGAATAGCATCTAACTTTTTAAAGTGATGTTACCAATTCAGGTATATTGCTACATTTCTACTATAAATGAAATTATATTTCCAAATTTTGTTCCATTCTTCAGACTAAGTTACTAATATATAAAATTTAGTCATCTATAATCATAATTTATAAAAAATGTGAATTCTTGAGCACTCAGACCACACATACTCAGATTTGGATTACTGATTTGACTTTTCTTTCCTATTATTCTTATTAAAAGTAAAGAACATAAGTAGCCTTACAAGCTTTCTATTTCCTCAGGCTGTTAAAATATACTGTGAAAGAATGCATGAGTAATAATGTATAAGCAAAAGTTCATTACAGAACTTGAAACGTCCTTTGTTCCAAAAGACTGGGATAAAATTTCAGCTCCTAATCATCTCAGCATTTTGTAAAAGTATCTTCTACATTTACCTTACATGGCAAGAAGCTTTCTGTCTGGGTCTAATTTCATAACACAAAGATTTTTATTGCTTCTTTTATTCCTGGGGGAGTGCTATACTCTTCAAATTGACCCCCCCCCAAAATAACTTCACAAGGTTATCTTGTTTCCTATAATTTCATAAATCTAAAACACAGAGAAAACACAAAGTGATGATAAAAAATAATCAACAAATACCTTAGTCACAGAAGTCCCTATATATTAAAAAAATTCTTCCCAACTAGTTTTAATAACAAGTTACTAAAAAATTGCAAATGTGGCACTGTAAGGCTTTGCTCTAAACCTCACAATAAAGCAAGATATTACATTAATTTACATTTAATTCTTAAGATGAAAATACAGGCCAATTGAATGGTCTAGGATTCAGGAATCAACAGTTCTAGCTTACCTCATCATCTCTGTTTTCCTATTTCTCCAGAGCTTTCAAGAATAAACTGAAAACTGAGTTTCACCTTTAATTGTTTCATTTCCCTTGACCACCTCTGTAAGAGATGCTAATCAACAGTGAGGTGAAAAGAATATACTATGCTGTAAGTGAAAAACCTGAAGAGTTAAGAATGGGAACTAGATAGATAATGAACAAATCAGATAATCTTTCTCATGAAAGTACGTGTGTGTGGTGGAAATGTGTAGCATCTGTGTGAGTGGCAGGATAATCAACAAAAATTACTAGGCCTATTATAGTTCTTTATTTCTTTTCCTTACTGTATAATCATGCAGATATTATAGTGTAGTTCAAACAAGAAGTACTCCATTATATACATAGGAACTTATCTGACTGAAATATTAAAAAAAATTAAAGATTAATCAACACATGATCAATATATACTGAAGAGACAAAGTCAGTGTTAATCAGGCACAATTTTTTTTTTTTTTTTTTAGGACTAGTGTTTTAAATACTTTCATTCTGGTGAGAATCAAGAAAAGAGCTAGCAGAAATTATGTACTTTCTAACATGAAAAAGATGAAAAAAATGTTAATAATTTCTATCATATTATCTGCTCCAAATTGTAACAGTAGTAACTCCAGAGGAGTCTTTAGAAACACTGAAAGTACTTAGTGTTTGTCCTGTCCAGGCTATATTTGATCTAGGTATCAACAATAGGGTCTAGGAGTAATTTTTATAAGTTAAAAAGCTCAAAAAAATCTAAATAAAGATGTTATAACAACAAAACTTAGAAGTTTTCTAAATCAGACAATCCCTAACTGCCAATAGTTTCATTTTTAGTAACGTTTCTGATAAACCTGTGCTGTTTTGCCAGCTAATAATATAGGTATGCTTGAAAGAATGTGTAAAGACAAAGGACTTTCCTTTTCTCAAGCGATAGAAACATTATTTTTACTAATCTTCAGAAAGAGCCTACCTTCTCATCTCTGATAGTTATTTGGGTTTAAATTACATTAGGACTTGATGAAGACCCTGTGAAAATGAGTGTGTGTGTGTGCATCTATGTGTGTGTGAATTACGTGTAAGAACCCAAACTTATACATGCTTAATTAGAATCCTTTAGTGGTCCTAAAATGAAATATTTTGTTGGAATAAGACTTTAGGACTACATGGTAACTACACTCATGTGAAAGTATTTTCATGAAAATTAGTGTGCCTAATCTGCTGCTTTAAAAAGCTAACACACTACCCACAAATGAGAAATTTAAGGTTGTTACATTTTACCGATGAGCAGAAATGACTAAACAAGGAGACTTTAGATCACGTAAACACGATTATAGCTGTCAATTGTGATGAAAGTACAGGCCAAATTAGATGATTCTAATTAATGATTTTGCTTAGGTTCTGTATATGGAATTAAGTTCAAATTTAGAAATATTTAAATGACATATTTAATCTGCAACTTGAAATACAACTACACCTGAGTGAAAAAACAAAAGACATCCTATGTGTAAAAGTTGCTATGAGCATGTGTATAGCTGCTGCTGCTAAGTCGCTTCAGTCGTGTCCAACTCTGTGCGACCCCATAGACGGGAGCCAACCAGGCTCCCCCGTCCCTGGGATTCTCCAGGCAAGAACACTGGAGTGGGTTGCCATTTCCTTCTCCAATGCAGGAAAGTGAAAAGTGAAAGTGAAGTCGCTCAGTCATGTCTGACTCTCAGCGACTCCATGGACTGCAGCCTACCAGGCTCCTCCATCCATGGGATTTTCCAGGCAAGAGTACTGGAGTGGGTTGCCACTGCCTTCTCCAAATGCGTATAGCTAAACCTAGGCATATGTATCCTTGTTTAAATATGTATGAGATATGTTATGGGAAAGTGCACTCTTTCAGGTTTATATTTTAATCCCGTTTTGCTACTTTTAGCAAACAAACAAGAGCCTGGTATGCCTGCCATGTCTATTATAAGGTTATCACTTCCCTTTAATGACCCCAGTAAGTGAAAATATGAATACTGAACATAAAGCTGAGAAAGAGAACAATAGAATAAAAAAACTTATAACTCTCAGAGATGACAGCAAGATCCTCTTCAACTGATGATAAAACAGTAACGACATGAGGAATAACTGAGAAAAGAAGTGAGGTAACCCTCTACAGGCAGTAAAATGGGGGTGACTCTCTAAAAGGCAGTAACAGCTGAGAGGTTGTAATGGAATTCAGTTGCAATGGCAGGTAAAATGAACCTGGTACTCTTGGACATTCCTTGGCACTAACAAGGGCACAAGTTCACAAGTGCAACTGTGAAGTTACTGGAACCTAAGGAATATACTTGAAAGGTTTTGGGTATTTGCAGCATACACATCGGAAGGAAGGACTCTATCACCTACGTATACCCCAGCCTGAGTTATATCTACTTTCTAGAAACGAGCTGAAATCTGAAATGAAATGTAATATTACTCTTATCTGTCAAATAGCAATTACCTTGGCAAATTAAGATTCTACTATTAAACCTAGTGACTAAATACTCCAACGTATTCAGGTATATTGCTTATACTTACTGTATTAATGGCATAACAGTTTTCCACTGTTTTGCCATTAATATTTAATTCTATACATTAAATGTAGTACTGCACTTGATCATGCTGATTTTTTTCCTTATAGGAGACAAAAACTGTGCAAATGCAGAGTTTTTTTCTGACTACTGGAATTTAGTCATTTTAATGATCCATCACAACCCAAGACACTTGGCAACCATGAGGTCAATGAATTAAATAAAATGGTACAGACTGAATGACTGAACTGCTCCAATGCCTATAAGTAAATATCTATGAGAATTTGCTTCAAATTTAGCAATATATCTCTTAAATAGTCTCCAGATAATCACTAAGAACACAAAATAAGATTCTTATTAGAAAAGCAAGAAGAAAATTTCATTAAGTTTTAAATTTGAACTATGTTTCCATTCACCAATCTTGCTTGGTTATCAAGAAAACATGTTTCCTTTGAACGTAAAGCATATTTTCATAGATGTAAGAAAACAAAAGATCTATTTTTTTCACTCTGGCTGCCAAAAACTAAAGATTGTGGCTATTTTATTTCTGATAAAGCAGTTTAAATTTCATTAATCTTTTAAGACTTATTTTTCAATATATATAGTATAGCAAATACAAAGTAACCCACTTTTCAGTAGAAAGCTTGATGAAATGAGCAGAATGTTTGAAGTGATGAGAAAAAAACAACACTACATTTACTGAGTGTTTAGGAGAAGATCCTGGCATGGCCAATCAAGCAGACTAGCTATGCAGAGAAGTCTTGAAAGACAGTGGCCACCATATCCTTTTACTAATTTTTCAAAAATGACTAGTACACAGATGTCATACCACAAAACAAAACCATGCTTCAACTACTTTCCTCAAGCATTACAAAACTAATTTCCTATCTTCAACATTGTAAAAATAGACTTGTCTTCTCCAAAGGATCTTGTTGTCGACACTGATGGATCTGTGTTGTTCCCACTTAATACTGGCCCTAAAGGCATAAATCATCTTTAGCATTCCTTAAATCCAATCTTACATAAAGTTGCATAATGCATGGAGTAAAAGAGGAATGAAGACAAAGCATGGAACCCTGTATAAGTGTGATGACCCAAAAGCAATCACACCAACAGCCAGAGGAAGTGGAAACTGTGAAGTAGTCTTCAATAATTTACTGTAAAGAGACAGAAATATACATTATAATGTTAACTTACTCAGTGAACAAAAACTCAGTGTGTCAATCTTTTATATAGTTTTGTAAAGTATTCTAGGTGATTTTAGATAAAGTAATTTTTCACATAAAGAATTTAACAGTCCATATTTTTACAAAAATATCAGTACAAATAAATTTTTGCTGGAAAAGAGAAACATTCTATTAAGTAAATAACCAGTTTTGCTTATTGTTTTAAATTTTAAACACACAAAAATACTAGTTGGACTTATATTCAGCAATTTGACTTTTTAGAGATTTATCTTAATAAGGAAAAAAATCAATAATGTTTACTAAGATATAGCTACAGAAATATTTATTTTCAACCTATTTAATATCAGCAAAAAGCTTCAACTAAAAAAAAAAAGAAATCCTTAATTCCTAACAGGAGGATTAAGACAAGACACTTAATATTAAAAAATACTCTGAAAACAGAGAAACTGAGGGATTAAGAAATTTACCGAAGAACACAAAGCCTTAGATTTAAACCCTAGATCTGCCTGATTTTAGAATATCTGCAACTATCTGCCAGAATCAACTGAAAATACTCTCAAACAAACAGTCAATGAAAGGTAAAATTTTATTATGGAAAATCTTAAACATATATATAAGTAGATTAACAGTACAATGAACCTCATGGACCCATCCCCCAGCTTCAGAAATTATCGAGTCATGGCCAATCCTACTTCATCTATATTACTACCTACTTTCAACTTCTGTATTTTATTGGAAGGAAACTTAAATATCAAATATTTTAAGGATTAACTTTTTAAAGAAAAAAATTATTATATACTAACAAATAAAACCCATAATTAAGAAAACAATACATTTGCACATAAGCTGTATATTTATATATAAACCTAATTACTATTAAGGGATCACCTTTAGTATTGTCCATGTAATTAGGAACAAAAGGTATGATCCAGACATAAAATACCAGGAACAGATGCGAGAAAAAGAAAGATTAAAAGACTATACCTTGACTTTATTGAAGTAGTGTAAGTATTTCCAAGAATTGTCATAGTTGGAATAAGGATAAATGCCAAAGGTTTACATGGATCAGGATTAAGTTTAAAGTAATACCTAGATCAGAAAGAAAAAAAAAGAAACATAAATCAACAAAGCACAGCCCATCATTTTAAATTATCAAAATCAATAAATAAATTTCAAAACCTTACAATTACAATGTGGATATAATAAAGCTCTAAAGTGTTCAAGAAATCATTAACAAATAAATTTTGCTCTACATCATCTTTATACTCAAGGTTTTAGATGGAGAATTATATTCAGAAGCTACTAAAGGAAATGAAAATATACAACATGGAAGCACTTCCTTTCTGTTAGTATATGCCTGAAAGGTCATATACAGATATTTTATAAAACAAATTATTTAAAATATATTTAAATTGTTTTATTTAAATAAGATAAAAAATTAAAACTTTATACAAAGTAACTGTCCCTTATTTTTTCTTTAAATTTATTGTCCCTTATTTTTTAAAATCCAAATTCTCATCTCATGCATTAAGTGAGATACCTACAGCCTTTCAGAATCATACATTTGGGCTCCTGAAGTGGTTTTCTCCCCAAATCTGTGATCAAAAATCTGGACCTTGATTAAAGTAAGGGACTTACTAAGTCAGTTCAGTCATATCTGGCTCTTTGCATCTCTATGGACCATAACTTGCCAGGCTCCTCTGTCCAAGGGATTTTCTAGGCAAGAATACTGGATTAGGTTGCCATACCCTCCTCCAGGGGATCTTCCCAACCCAGGGATTGAACCTGCATCTTTTAAGTTTCCTGCATTGGCAGATAGGTATCTTACTAATACTACCTGGGAAGCTCAAACTAAGGGACAGAGGAAGGATATTAACATCTGGTAACCAGTGATTTAATTTATTGAACTTGTTTTGATTCATCTGACTTTTCAAAAAAAACCACCTCCAGTATGTAGATAATCTGAAAATTTTACATCATTTCTAAAATCTATATTAATCAGGAGTTCTATTAACTGAATAAGGGAGCTTTTTTAAAAGACAATTTAATAAAATATTAAATATTCTAGAAATAACCTTAAAGGGCATTTTTAGGCTTCATTTAACCTAGCACACAAATGAGTTTTCACACATCAGAAAAGTACATACTTCCTTCATTATTTCTATTATTTTAAATGTAGCATTTATCTTCCCCTCAATTTAATATAAAATTGATAAGTTGAAAAATTAAAGCACTAACATTTTGAATACCTTAAGTCAGCAAAATAAAGCACATTTTCACATATTTCTAGACTCAAAACTGGTTAAAGGAAAAGTAAATAAAATAGAATTCTCCCCTATTGGGCAGATCTTAGGGANATGATAACCCTGTATGTGAAACAGCAAAAGAGACACAGATGTATAGAACAGACTTTTGGACTCTGAGGGAGAGGGAGAGGGAGAGGGTGGGATGATTTGGGAGAATAGCACTGAAACATGTATACTATCATGTAAGAAACGAATCGCCAGTCTATGTTCGATACAGGATGCTTGCGGCTGGTAGAAGGGGATGATCCAGAGAGATGATATGGGGTGGGAGGTGGGAGAAGGGTTCAGGATTGGGAACTTATGTACACCCGTGGTAGACTCAATGTATGGCAAAACCAATACAGTACTGTAAAGTAAAATAAAGAAAAAATAAAAATTAAAAAAATAAAAATAAAAACAAATTAGATAATAGACTTTAAAAAAAAAAGAAAATGAAATATTTGTTAAAATATGGACATTCTGACAACATGCAGTATTTGGAGCCAAATTACTAATGCAGCTATTCCTATCTCTATAGTATCAGAAACACGAAGGCACAAGTTGAAATCCATTACATCCCTGTGTTTCAATGCTAGAAACACAAAGCAAGATATCCAAAGCACTGATAACTTCCAAAATTCTAAAATAACTCATAGCATAGGTCAAACTGAAGCTTGGTTGTAGGACAGACTCTATTCACTTGACCTAATAATTCTGGTTTACCCTAAGAAAGTACTAAAAAGGATACCAAGTATTTCCAGTTTATTCTATAACTAAATCTTAAAAATTAAGCAAACATATAACTTACCTCATATTGACAGTCTGATGATGTGTACATTTTTAGTAATGCTACATGGCTGTCATTATCGGGTTGAGCAATATGGAGTTTCACAGAAATTTCAGTGGAAGATGGAACCCTGAAAATATAAACAATGAATTTTTGAATACAAAATGCTGTGAAATAAACATGGCTAAGTCAATACTCAGTACCACACAATGAAATACTGTAAGGAAACTGGATGACACACACAGGAGTTGGGGGAAAGGGTGGAAAGGGGTTCCTGTTTGATGCAAGTAAGGTTAAATTCTACACTGCTTAAATAAGAATACGATATGTTATAATAGTATATGTATTATCTTATGAGCATAATGCTACATAAAGGAAACCTATATTTTACTAAAAGGCACTATAATAATTTCACTAAAATTTTACTATGATTTAAATAAACAAAGTAAAATATGTATTATTCAAAAACACCAAAGTTTGAGGTAAATTCTTTGATTTACTTACTGTGCAATGGTTAGTGAATCTTCATAAGACCAGGGAATATGGAGTTTATAGATACTAGTAATTTCTTCTGTGAAAACATAAAGGAAATATGTATTACTAACTTTATATTACTAAATATTATATAAGCTACTGTGATACATAACTATAGATGGGCTTTCCGGGTGGTGCTAGTGGTAAAGAACCTGGCTGCCAATGCAGGAGACATAAGAGATGTGAGTTCGATCTCTGGGTTGGGAAGATCCCCTGGAAGAGGGCTGGCAACCCACTCCCGTATTCTTGCCTGAAGAATCCCATGGACAGAGGAGACTAGTGGGCTACAATCCATAGGGTTGCAAAAGAGTCAGCCATGACTGAAACTACTTAGCATGCACATAGGCATGCTGCTATCTGCATTTATACAATTACTCATTTCATTTAAGAAATAATCAGTAAGAGTTATATCACATGATAAGAAATTAGGGAGAATCCTTTAATAATAATGTTTAATTAGGCCTACAAAAAGATATTAGAGCATATGGGAAGTACTAAGAAATTAGAAAAATTAAACAGCTAAGTGTCAATTACTATTACAATAGGACAGCAAGATATACAGTAGTTTTTAAATGTAAATATTTAAAACTGATCAATATTTTTACTGTTAAAAAGGGTATATGTTAAATTAATTAGAAATATAAACAGCTTTTCTATTATCATATATTAAATATTAATTTACATATATGGAAAAATAAGTATTACAGAAAATTCCAGTGAAGAAGACCTAAAGATTCTTCAAATGACAAAACTACTTTTTCAGAAAATATACTTACCTTTGACTCCTGAGCACTTGCTTACCACGTTGATTTTAAAAGCTTGGTATATCTAATAGAGTTTGACCACAAAGAAAAAAAAAAAAAAACAGGTTTGTAAGTTTAAGCAGTAAAGTAAAATCAAGTCCTTGTTATTATCAAGATAATTAATTACCTGTCCAAAGTTCAGAAGCTCTATATTATAGAACAGACCACTTGTATTTAATATCACTTTCCTTGAAGATAATCCTGTTGAATTAAAAGACTGTATTACTTAGAATACCAAAAAAAATTTATTTTTAAGTACAAAAGTAATGACTTTAAATAATGTCTAAATAATGCCAACATATTTTTGATATTAAAAGAGTTTATAGGTTCTTGCTTTTGGTATGGAAGAATGGACTCTTAAAAATTCAGTCCTCATTAAATAAATTCTGGACAAAAACAGAACATTTATAATGACTTTATTCATTTAAAAAATTTTATTATTGGAGTATAATTGCTTTATAGTAGTGTATTAATTTTGCTGTTGTTAAACAACTAAAGTTTATCAGCTACATGTATACATATGTCCCCTCCCTCACGAACCTCCCTTCCACTCCCCTTCTCAAACCTACCCCTCTAGGTTGAGTACCAGATTGAGTTTCCTGTACAGCAACTTCCTACTAGCTATCTATGTTACATATGGTAACATATGTTTCAATGATACTCTCTCAATTTGTCCTACCCTCCTCACTGTGTCTACATGTCTGTTCTCTATATCTGTGTCTCTATTTTTGCCCTTCAAATAGGTTCATCTGTACTATTTTTCTAGATTCCATATATATGCGATATTATTTAATATTTGTTTTTCTTTTTCTGCCTTACTTCACTCTATACAACAGACTATAGGTCCATCCGCACCACTACAACTGTCCCAATTTCATCCCTTTTTATGGCTGAATTATTCCATTGTGTATTATGTGGGATTCCACTGTGTATATGTACATCTTTTTTTTTAATTTATTTTTTAATTGAAGGATAATTGCTTTACAGACTTTTGTTGTTTTCTGTCAAACATCAACATGAATCAGTATACATATGTCCCCTCCCTTATAACCCTCCCTCCCATCTCTGCATCCCACCCCTTTAGGTAGACTCAGAGCCCTTATTTGAGTTTCCTGAGTCATACAGCAAATTCCCACTGGCTATCTATTTTATATATGGTAATATGTTTCCATGTTATTCTCTCCATACACCTTACCCTCTCTTCCCCCCTCCTCCTGTGTCCAAAGTCTGTTCTCTATGTCTGTTTCTCCACTGCTGCTGCTGCTAAGTCACTTCAGTCGTGTCTGACTCTGTGCGACCCCAAAGATGGCAGCCCACCAGGCTCCCCTATCCCTGGGATTCTCCAGGAAGAACACTGGAGTGGGTTGCCATTTCCTTTCCCAATGCATGAAAGTGAAAAGTGAAAGGGAAGTCGCTCAGTCATATCCAACTCTTAGCGACTCCGTGGACTGCAGTCCACCAGGCTCCTCCGTCCATGGGATTTTCCAGGCAAGAGTACAGGGGTGGGGTGCCATTGCCTTCTCCACTGCTGCCCTGCAAATAAATTCATCACTAACATCTTTCTAGATTCCATATATATGCGTTAGTATATAATATTTACTTTTTTCTCTTTCTGATTTACTTCACTCTGTATAATAGACTCTAGGTTCATCCACCTCACTAGAACTGACTCAAATATGTTCCTTTTATGGCTGAGTAATATTCCATTGTATATATGTACCACAGCCTCTTCATCCATTCATTCGTCAATGGACATCTAGCTTGTTTCCATATTCTAGCTATTGTAAATAGTGCTACAATGAACACTGGGATTGCTGCTGCTGCTGCTGCTAAATCACTTCAGTCGTGTCCAACTCTGCGCAACTCCAAAGACAGCAGCCCATTAGGCTCCTCTGTCCCTGGGATTCTCCAGGCAAGAGTACTGGAGTGGGTTGCCATTTCCTTCTTCAATGCATGAAAGTAAAAAGTGAAAGTAAAGTCGCCCAGTCGTGCCCAACTCTTAGCAACCCCATGGACTGCAGCCTACCAGCCTCCTCTGCCCATGGGATTTTCCAGGCCAGAGTACTAGAGTGGGTTGCCACTGCCTTCTCCAGAACACTGGGGTACAAAGTCTTTTTCAGTTTTGGTTTTCTCATGATATATGCCTAGGAGTGGGACTACTGGGTCATATGGTGGTTTTATTCCTAGTTTTTTACAGAATCTCCATACTGTCTTCCATAGTGGTGGTATCAACTTACATTCCCACTGACAGGACAAGAGGGTTTCTTTTTCTCCACACCCTCTCCAGCATTTACCATTTGTAGACTTTTTATCCACTTATCCGTGGGCATTTAGGCTGCTCCCATGTCCTGGCTGTTGTAAACAGTGCTGCAATGAACACTGCAGTACATGTGCCTCTCTGAATTATGGTTTTCTCAGGGTGTATCTCCCATGGTAACAGGTCATGCTTAAAATCTTGCATGCTACCCTTCAGCATTACATGAACTAAGAACTTTCAGATGTCCAAACTGGGTTTAGAAAGATAGAGGAACCAGAAATCAAATTGCCAACATTCACTGGATCATAGAGAAAGCAAGTTAATTCCAGAAAAACATCTACCTCCATTTCATCAACTATGCCAAAGCCTTTGACTGTGTGGATCATAACAAATTGAGGAAAGCTCTTTAAGAGATGGGAATACCAGACCACCTTATCTGTCTCCTGAGAAACCTGTATATGGGTCAAGATGTAACAGTTAGAATCCTGTATGGAACAACTGATTGCTTCAAGATCGAGAAAGGAATACGACAGAGCTGTCTGTTGTCATCTTGTTTATTTAATCTATATGCTGAGCACAACATGAGAAATACCAGGCTGGATAAGTTACAAGCTAGAATCAAGAGATGTGGGAGAAACATCAACAACCTCAGATATAAAGATAATACCACTCAAATGGCAGAAAGCAAAGAGGAGCTAAAAAGCCTCTTGCTTAGTGTGAAGGAGAGTGAAAAAAAAGTCAGCTTAAAACTAAATATTAAAAAAACTAAGATCATGGTATCTGGCTCCATTGCTTCATGGCAAATAGAAGTAGAAAAGGTGGAAGCAGTGACAGATTTCCTCTTCTTGGGCTCTAAAATCACTGCAGATGGTAACTGCAGCCATGAAATCAGAAGATGATTGCTTCTTGACAGGAAAGCTATTACAAACCTAGACAGTTGTGTGGAAAAGCAGAGACATCACTCTGCCAATAAAGGTCCATATAGTCAAGGCTATGGTCTTCCCAGTAGTTACATACAGTTATAAGAGCTGGACCATGAAGAAGGCAGTGTGATGCCTTCAAACTGTGGTGCTAGAGAAGACTCTTGAGAACCCCTTGGACAGCAAGGAGATCAAACCAGCCAATCTTAAAGGAAATAAACCCTGAATACTCACTGGAAGGATTGATGCTGAAGCTGAAGCTCCAGTGTTTTGGTCACTTGATATGAACAGCCAACTCACTGGCAAAGTCCCTGATGCTGGGAAAGATTGAGGGCAGAAGAAGAGGGTGTCAGAAGATAAGCTGTCTGGGTGTTATCACCAATGCAAGTGGACATGAACTTGGGCAAACTCCGGGGGATGGTTAGGGACAGCAAGGCCTAGCGTGCTACAGTCCCTGGGGTTGCAAAGAGTCAGACATGACTATGCGGCAGAACAACAGGGTGTGTGCTCAGGAGTGAGATTGCTGGGTCATATGGTAGCTCTATTTTTAGTTTTTTTCTAAAGGCTTTCAATATCATTTATGTGTTTTAAAAAATCACTACATATTTCCAATTTCAAATAGGTGTGCTTTCTTGGTAACTATTTTCTCTATTTTTTAAGAATATCTTAATCAATTTAAAAAACTACACCCACTTAGATGTGAATGCCTTTGGATAAGAATATGCAAATACAAGTGTTCAGATGCTTCTTTGAAAAGAGAAAACAATAGGACAAACCACCACTGTGCAACAGACAGAAAAGGCTTGAAATAATTACTAAGCATATCACTAAAATTCTAATAATCAAAAAATAAATATTATATGATGTTAAGATTCTGTCAGGCACATTTAGCACCAGCTAAAACACATAAACAGTTTTTTCATAATGTTGCATTCTCATAACTATTATACAGTATCAATAATTGAACTTAAGGAAACAGATGTAAGAAATTTGATCAACATGTAAACAAATTTCTTAAATAGAAGGTGTACCATCAATTTGTGATTAATAAATCACTTTTAAGACACACTGCTTAGACATTCAACTACAAACCATTTTAATGAGTACCTGTTGTAACCAGTATTTTAAAATACAGCACTGAATTTAAGGCAACTCAAAATGAACAATAGGAGTGAAACTATTAGACATGAAGTGTCCTTCACACTTTACCTACTCTAATTTGAAATACCATTCACTGAACTAACCTTCTTCACAAGAAAGATGGACTATCTTTTGCATGTTTTACAAAGTCTAACAAAAGGTAAGAAATAATTTAAAATTTTGCTTTTCACTATGGCAAAAAAAGAAATCAGAAGTTAAACATTATACTTAACTTAAAAACTTTTTTAGTCTGACGCACACCCTAAAGATTTTAGAAAGAATATCTTTATTATTAAAATGTTGATAGACCCAACACAGACAAAGACTGTTACAAGAGACAAGGAAGGATACTACATAATAATGATCAAGGGATCAATCCAAGAAGAAGACATAACAATTGTAAATATTTATCCACTTAACATAGGAGCATCTCACTACATAAGGCAAATGCTAACAGTCATAAAAGAGGAAATCGACAGTAACACAATAACAGTGGGGGGTCTTTAACAGCCACTTACACCAATGGACTTTTGAACTGTGGTGTTGGAGAAGACTCTTGAGAGTCCCTTGTACTGCAAGGAGATCCACCCAGTCCATCCTAAAGGAATGCAATCCTGAATATTTGTTGGAAGGACTGATGCTGAGGCTGAAACTCTAATACTTTGGCCACCTGATGCGAAGAACTGACTCCTTAGAAAAGACCCTGATGCTGGGAAAGATTGAAGGCAGGAGAAGGGGATGACAGAGGATGAGACGGTTGGATAGCATCACCAACTCAATGGACACGAATTTGAGCAAGCTCCAGGAGATGATGAAGGACAAGGGAAGCCTGGCGTGCTGCAGTCCATGGGACTGCAAAGAGTTGGACACAAATGAGCAGCTGATGAACAACATCATCAATGGACAGACAGGAAATTACAAGGAAACACAAGCATTAAATGACACATTAGACCAGATAGACTTAGTCGATGTGTAAAAATGTTTCATTCAAAAGTAACAGAATACCCTTTCTTCTCAAGTGTACATGGGACATTCTCCAGGATGGATCACGTCTTGGTCACAAATCAAGCCTCAGTAAATTTAAGAAAACTGAAATCATATCAAGTGTCTTTTCTGACCACAATGCTATGAGATTAGAATACAGGAAGAAAAAAAAACAACTATAAAAAAGAAATACAAACATATGGAGGCTAAATAGTATGTTACTAAATAACAACCAATGGATCATTTCAATATATACTAATTAATCAATGTGGTATACCATACTAACAAACTGAAGAATAAAAACCATATGATAATCTCAACAGATACAGAAAAAGCTTTTGACAAAATTCAAAATCCATTTATGGTAAAAACTCTCCAGAAAGTGGACACAGAGGGAACATACTTCAACCTAACAAAGGCCATGTATGACAAACCCATAGCAAATAGGAAGAACTGAAAGCATTTCCTCTAAGATCCCATTTACCATCACAACAAAAATAATATAATACTTAGGAATAAACCTATCTACAGAACTTAAAGACCTGTACTCAGAAAACTACAAGATACCAATGAAAGAAACCAGACAACACAAACAGATGGAGAGATACAGCATGTTCTTGAATCGGAAGAATCAATACTGTGAAAATGACTATACTACTCAAAGCAATCTACAGATTCAATGCAATCCCTATTAATTACAAATGGTATTTTACTCAGAAATAGAACAAAATATTTTAAAATATGTGTAGAAACACAGATGACCACAAATAGCCAAAGCAATCTTGAGAAGCTGGAGGAGCTGGAGGAATCAGGCTTCCTGATCTCAGACTATACTACACATTACAGTAATCAAAACAGTATGGTTCCAGCACAAAAACAGAAAAATAGATCAATGGAACATGACAGAAAGTGCAGAGATAAACTCACACTTCAATAGTCACTTAATCTATGAAAAAGGAGGCAAGATTATTCAATGAAGAAAAGACAAAATAATTTATTCTGGAAAAATTGGCCAGATATTGATACATGTAAAAGAATGAAATCAGAACACTCCCTAACATCATATGCAAAAAAATCTCAAACTGGATTAAAGACTAAGGCTGGACACTATAAAACTCATAGAGAAAACCATAGGCAGAACACTCTTTGACATAAACTGCAGCAAGATTTTTAATCTACCTCCTAGAGTAATGAAAATAAAAACAAAAATAAACAAATGGGATCTAATTAAACTTAAAAGCTTTTGCACAGCAAAGGAAGCCATAAACAAAACGAAAAGATAACCCTCAGAATGGGATAAAAATGTCTGCCAACAAAGCAAAACAAAGGATTAATCTCCAAAATATATAAACAGCTCTGCTGCTCAATAAAAAAAAAAAAAAAAAAAAAAAGAGATGGGCAGATGATCTAAATAAGAATCAAACCACTGAGTCACATCACATGGTTATTCTAAGAACTATACTAGAAATACACACAAAAAATGTTATAAGGTTTTGTATTATTACAACTAACTGGCAAAATAAATCAACACTCTCTCAAAAAGAAAAACAATTCTTACGGCTTCTAAAATCGAGCTTCCCTGTTGGCTCAGTGGTAAAGAATCTCCCTGCCAATGCAGGAGACACGTTTGATTGAGATCCAGGAAAATCCTACATGCCTCAGAGCAACTAAGCCCATGTACTACAACTACTGGGTCTATGCTCTAGAGCCCAAGAGCCACAACTACTGAAGATTGCACATCCAGAGCACATATTCCACAACAAAGATGCCACCACAATGGGAAGCCCATGCATTGCAACTAGAGAAAATCCCATGCAGCAATGAAGAGCCAGTGAAGCCAAAAATTGAAAAAAAAAGAAACAAATTTCCAAAATCAAAGTACTTACCAAAAGAAAAAAGATGAGTTACAGGAAGTTGTATGGATCTTGTCTCTTTTTTAAAGAATTCACAATCTACAACAAACTGGAATATAAAACATTGATTAGGAAAAAATAGAATTAAATTTATAGTAAAATATTTTCATTTGATATTTGAGTAGAAAATAAAAATCTATAAACTTCAGTTTTGAAGAGGGTATTCTATTGTCTATTATAGTCCAACTCTCAAGCTATATTTATAGGGCATGAATTCCTCAAGGAGAGATGCTAAGCTAAAAAAATTTGGTGAAAAATCTTAATAAATTATTAGAGGGTCATATCTATAAGAGCAGATGTACAGCACAGTTTTCTTGTAGTTAGTCTTAGGTGTTTGCAGCAGAGGGACCATAAACGATGGATAAAAACATTAAGAGCAAAAGTTAATTCAAGACTAATTAGGAATTTAGATAATATATCCCCAAATACTTTCAGTCAAAATAAAATGTGATTTTGTTCCATCTTTTAAAAATATCCATATTTATTATGTTTCTGCAGTCTAATTGGACTACAAAAGGCTTTTGGAGACATACTGCCATTCATTTATAGATGCTTAATGCTATTCATGTAAGATTATGTCTAATCTTACATGAGGCTAAACAGTGATTATAGTAAAGAGGTTCACTGGGTACAAAGAAAAAGAAATGCTATCTCAAAAAGTAAAATGTCACCTAAAATGTGACATCTCCATCACTGCAATTTCCATAATGACATTTCTTGTCTAATAACATTTCCACAGTGGCATAAGGATCTTCATTCTCAGCTGTCTATAATAGGACAATTTCATTAAAATTGTTTCCACAATCCAACTAAATGACTCTAATCTACATGAGCTGAGGAAGAAATTAATCTGACGCCTAACTGTAGCTAGCAGGTAGTTGGCAATGCACAGTTAAGTAAAAAGCCAGTGGGGTCTATCTTAGGCTTTTCTAGTAACTACACCTTGGACTGTATTTTAAGCTGTGTTATTTTGTTTGGGTGGAATTTTGATTGTTTTCAAAAATGAAAAACAGATGAGGGAAGATGCTATCAGAATGCACACACATAGGGAAACAAAAGGAAAAAAATTTACTAAGGGGCTCTGCTTTTATTTTTCCCTCTTTAATTAGGAGGCAAAGAATACCGTCAGATATTTCCATTATAGAAAACAGCTGTTATTAGATTAGAGAAATCATTTATTGAACACAATAATTCATTATATTTTTATAGGTGTCTTTAGCTGAGACCTGCCTGAGATAGGAAGAAAATTTTAATCACTCTAACAGATAAATAAAATAATACAAATTTTATTATTACTTTAAAAATTTGGCCATTTCTTTACTGTATAAACCTTTATCTAAGAAAGAATTCAGGAGTCTGTCTCTGAAATATACAGGTAAGTAAATTTCTAATGGAATTAATTTTGTTTTCTGTAGTTAAAAAATGCAGGTAATTCCATATTTACGTTCAGAAAACTATGTTAAGACAATCAGTTGACTCAAAAAGTTTTTAAACTGCGTATTTAAATATATGTATCCTTCTGGTGATGGGTTGTAACAGATATATAGAAATCATGAAAGACCTAAATTACTATCCTTGTGAGACTGGGTATGCAACAACTAGAGTTAGCAGTGTTACTTTCCAAAGAGTGTCCACTAAATATTTATTAGCCTGCTAAGACTGGCCATTTGAGAAAGGCTCATTAATTTCTTGGAATAACCAGAGAAGGCCTTGTTTGGGAAGATGTTAAATTCACTCAAAACCAACTTACCTGAAAGAAAAACCCTTAAAGAGAGCTTTTAGTACTGAAGATGTTGAATTACCTCTCACTTGAGCTAAGCAAAACAAAACAATGAATCCATTACAAGGTACTCGTGAGACTCAGTCTTTGAGATGACTCCTAACTACATCCTCTTTTCTTTCTTCCTTTAAATATTTCTAGTGATTTTGGCCCCAAATCTCATTAACTTTTTTATTCAAGAAACATTTTGAATGTATATGTGGTGGTCACTAAAGATTTCACTTCACTAAAGATTTAGAATGCAGAGTAAAACCTATTTAGTCCTTACTCTCAGTAAGTTCATACTATGGTATGGCAATGAAGACATAAATTATAATTCAGTGTAAAATATTCCTCAAAGAACTTATGAACAAAACATGGGACTAAGTAAGAGGTTATTGGAGTAATCTAGAAAAGGAAAACAGGGCACACTTAGGTTAGATGTTGAAGGATAAGTTTGTTGGGTAAAATGTGGCAAGGGTCTTTACCCTCCACCTTCTTTCCCTGCCTGCTTCTCTCAGAAATTACTCTCCTTTCATTTCTGCTCCCACTGCACAACCACAAGCCTAAAAGACCCCTTGACAGGTGCCTGGTCTGCCTGGTTTCTAATCATCCTATACCCAAAATAGACTCATTGTCTAAAACAAATAGCTCAGATCCCATTACTACCATGGTGAAACATCTTTTGGTTCCCTTCTGGCTTCTGAATCTTCCAATGAAGGTTTTCTTCCACTACTTTTCTTCTATCCATGGTAGCTCTCCTTTTAAAACTATTTACTTATTCACTATTTTCCAAACATACCCTACACCTTCCATGTTCTGATTTTACTATTTATGTCTCAAAGGTGTTGTTCATTATAACTTTCTGCAATAATGTTACTATTGAACATCTGGAATATGGCTAATACAACTAAGGATCTGAATTTTCACTTTTATTTAAGTTTAATTAATTTAAATTTAAATAGTCACATGTGCTAATGGCTTCCAAAGCAGATGGCCCAGGTCTGGAATATTCAATCTATAAAAACACTAACTATCCTTTAAGGTAATTTTAAATATCACCTGAAACTAATGTCTTTTCTGATTTCATAAGTCAGCGATATCTCCCCTTTTAATGCTTTTCAAGTATTTCCAATATTCTGATTTGTATTATACATTTTTGGGTTCCTCTTTCATTTTCACCCTTACCCTGGCTATCAAATATATCTCTATCCCTCTACCAACAAACAGTATATAAGCTTTTTGAGAACATGGTTCATATCCTCCTCTTTTGTGTGCCTCCTATGATTCCTGGCACAGAGTTTTTGCACATAAAAGGGTACTCAATAATTAACATATTTTGAAAGACTGATAAAGTGGAAATAATTCCCACTTGAAACAAAGAGACTTGGATTTATTCTGCTTAGTTCAAGTCAGAGTAGATGGTCCCAATGATTTAAACAGTCTTAGGTGGACCTATTTAGATGTTTTAGATAGTGCTATGCTGAAGAATGTATCAAAAAATGACTTAAATATTTAGCATAAGTATCCCAGAAACATTCTGATAACAGACTCTTGCTTGTTACCTTACTTCCATGAATAGATGGTACATAAACAACAAGATGAGACAAAGATGGATAGTCTTGAAGTCTTAACATCAGAGACTAAAAAAAGATGAAAAAAAAAGCTGAGTTTATTTAGGATATACAGAGCTTAAAGCATGTTAAAAGATAAATTATACACCCATTTCTTAGTATGTTACAAAAAAACTGACTTCAAACTTTATGCTCAGTACCTCATAAAATACCCATGTTTACATTTTCAGGTCAATGAATCTGCTGAATGTCAAATTTCTAATAACTATGTTAATATGGACTGCCAAAAATACTCCCTGAACTATATTGTTTCAAGTAAAACAAATGAAATGTAACACTAAATTTAATTATTTTACAAAATTATTTCCAGATGTGGTTTCTTATAATTTGTCTACTTGTTTTGTATAATATTATAGTATGATTTCTACATTGATTTTGGTGGTATATGACAAAGAGCACTCAATAGTTGAATGGATGCTCAATATGACAGAACAACTGCAACTTAATCTGAAATGATTCTGATCTAGTCCACGTAATAAACAGTTGCTGGTTAATGATGTATATCATCATCCCCGGAACTTATTCAGTAACTGACATGAATGAACTATGCAAGTCTAACAACACATTTTACCAAATGAGCATCTTTTCTGTTCTCAAAGCTAAGGCCATATCTTACAGTCTATATTTTGAGGAATGACTAGATAGGAGATTGGTCTATTTAATGAAAAGCTAGGCCACCAAACATAGTTTTCAAGTTTTTTTTTTTCCTGACAATAGATGTGGGAAATGGGAGTAAGTTATATGTTGCAACAATCTTATACATTAAGAAATTTCTGCACTTAACATTCTCCACTGTTCTTTGGAAGCACCCTTGTGGGCAATCTGGACTGAGAACGTGAAGCACATTATCACAAATGGTCCTCAAACAACCTAACCAGATTCACCTGGGAGTGTTTATTAAACTCATGGGCTGCATCTCAACTTATAAAGGAAAGTCTCTATAGCCGACTTACATATTCTAATGTAAATTAAAAGGTGACAGGGGCTTCAGGTGGCGCAGTGGTAAAGAATTTGTCTGTCACGTGTAAGAGATGCAGTTAAATCCCTGGGTCAGGAAGATGCTCAGGAGTAGGAAATGGCAACCCACTCCAGTATTCTTGCCTGGAAAATTCCATGGACAGAGGAGCCAGGCAAGCTACAATCGCAAACAGTCAGACACAACTTAGCAACTGAACACACACACATGCATGCTTGTGTACTCAGTCATGTCCAACTCTTTGCAACCCCATGGACTATAGCCCGCCAGACTCCTTTGTTCATGGAATTTTCCAGGCAAGAATACTAGAGTGGGTTGCCATTTCCACTCCAGGGGATCTTCTGATCCAGGGATCAAACCCAGTCTCTTGTATTGGCAGGCAGATTCTTTCCACAGTGCCACCTGGGAAGCCAGAGCATGTGCACACATACAGACACATACACAATAGGACCACACAAGCCAAAGCTCCAGGCAACTGAAACCAACCAGATAAATGGTAGACAATATGAAAGATAAATTAATTAGAAAGAACCATGGTTATCTGTGTAGCTATCCACTCTGAGAGCTTTTGTTACTCTCAAGAAAAATTTTTTTTCTCAAGAATTTTCTTTTCAGGTCAGTCAGTCAGTTCAGTTGCACAGTCGTATCCGACTCTTTGTGACCCCATGGACTGGATCATGCCAGGCCTCCCCGTCCATCACCAACTCCCAGAGTTTACTCAAACTCATGTCCACTGAGTCCATGATGCCACCCAACCATCTCATCCTATCGTCCCCTTCTCCTCCTGCCTTCAATCTTTCAATTTTTCAGATCAGAATACTTTAAAAAGATATCAGAGTGTCAAAGTACATTTATTTATAAAGTTAAGCTCCCATATAGTTATAAAATCAGCAGGAATTTGGCAAGATACTATTTATGAAATTGCTACATTGATAGGTAAGGTTAATACAAAGTTTGAAAATTTTTCAGTGTTTTAAAAATAAAATTTACCTTAATGCTAAGACAACACACATAAAAAATCAAATACCAGTGTTTGGATGTCAGAAACCCTTCAAGTTCTGCTGCTATGTGTGAGGCAAAGCTGTGGTCCTAGCAAAAGAGTGACAAGGTAACTTTTCTCATATGACTTAGATTTCTTTCCAAAGGTAATTGTTTTGTTTTTAGCAATACATCCATTTGGGCTTGCGAAATTGTTGGCGTGCAGTGATTTGTGTGTTTTTAGAAACTTCTTCATTGTACCATGACAGATAAGCTCCATATGATTGGTGCTCTGAAGGCCCTAAACTGCTTTGCTAGAGGATTCCAACTATTTATTAATAATTCAGTCAGCAGAGGTGCTCAAAATGGTATGATTCTCATGTGACATTACCCTTATTGAGAAGATATTAAAAAAAAATAGAACTCACAAAATTATTTGACTTCAATCTCTCAACTTCATGTCAAAGTAACTTTGTGTGTTTTTTATAAATGGCTAACACACACAAATGTATATATGTAATTTTGACTTTCATTATAATGGAAAAGTTTACTTGCATTTAATAATTACAATCATCTTCAACAGAGAATAACTAAGATAGCAGAAGATTATAATCCTTCCTTTCTAACTTCTCTCTTCCACTTTTCTCCTCAAATCCAGCAGGCTTTTAATGCCCCCCAGCACTTTCTTATAGCATCCGCTATAAAAAGTAAGCAGTGGGAAGAACTTGTTCTACTGCTCAGCCAGCTGTTTCTTACATTTAGAAAAAAATAACACAGGGGACTAAAACTATGTAAATACATTGTTTAACCTTTGGGACTACAAAATAATATAAAAATATTATGATTTAAGAGTTAACTTAAAAAAAATAGTAATAAAATAATATTTTATCAGGTTTTTAATTTTTTTAAATATAAATTTATTTATTTTAATTGGAGGCTAATTACTTTACAATATTGTATTGGTTTTGCCATACCTCAACATGAATCTGCCACAGTGTACACGTGTTCCCCATCCTGAACCCCCCTCCCACCTCCCTGCCCATACCATCCCTCTGGGTCATCATTTATTTCTTTCTAACTCCTTAACTGGGCTTCTACAGTAGCTCAGTGGTAAAGAATCTATCTGCTATGCAGGAGCCAAAGGAGACATGGGTTCAATCCTTGAGTCAGGAAGATTCCCTCAAGGGAATGACAACCCACTCCAGTATCCTTGCCTGGAAAATCCCATGGACAGAGGAGCCTGGTGGGCTACAGTACATAGGGTTGCAAGGAGTCGGACACGACTAAAGCAATGTAGCACGCACAACTCTTAAATTACAGACTGAAGTGGATATCCAAACTGAAAATTGAAGGAAGTATTTAATATACCTTATGAATGATTTGTTAGCAAGTACATCCTATTACTTTTGTTTTTGTTTTGCTCCTATGTAGACAGTTAGGATAGAACTAGTGAGAGACTTTAAAGATGTTCTTGTGAGTGAAATCAGTTATTTGTCATATCAAAACAAAGCCACACGAATAAATATGCACAAAGTAAGATTGACCAAAGCGACAGAAAGTAAATCACTGCAATCATTCCAAAGTCAAGTGTACGTGACTTGCAATTATTCATTCTGTCATCATTCCTCTCATTGGTATAGTACAGACTTGACTATATATACAGATAAACAAACACTCGTGAGGACAAAGAACTGAAGTTGGGAGATGACCAAGACCAACCAGAGGACTTCACATTCAACTGTATGAATATAGTATTCATTCTGACAATATTTTTTTGACAATAAATTTTAAAATATAGATTTATTTGAAGACTAAAACTACCAATTCTGGCACATGATTATCAGTGTAATAAATACAATGTGGAAATTAGAACAGACGTTTTCTAATATCAAATTTTAGAATTGTTTTATTTTTCAACAACAGATTTTGTTGATAATGCAATTTAACCTTTTGTAAAGACTGCTGACCTGCCACAACTGCTTAAGGAAATCACTAGCAATTATTAAATAAATTCTATGGAACCTCAGATAAAAGTAGATAGTTACTGAAGGGCTTAGCCACAGATAATAGTGAAATTGAAATCTGTTTTGTGTCTTTTTGTGATGCTTACTTCCCAAAACAAATTCTGAGTATACTCAACTTAGTATTTTAAGACAGACCATTCTAAACAAACTCTCAAATTAAATCTTAAAATTTATCTATCTCTTGTTATGATCCTATAACATATAGATTTAATTTTATTTAGGAATGGTGACTTGTTTTCATCTATGAAAGCTAAAAAAAACAAACAAAAACAAAACATTTGCTATCCTCTATTGTGTATTTCTAGAGAAAATATTTCTAAAATGTAAACTAGTAAATCTCAAAATTTACTACCTAGATGAATTTAATCAAATAACATACTGTATATGCCTATATGTTCAATATTTTTTTAATCTGGATATTAACATTCTAAAGCCATAATTTACCTTAATTGTTGGCAGCAGTTCAGCTTTCCATGATAAATCAACCCCTTGCCGGCTTAGAAATACATATGAAAATATAATTAAAGGACAAACATATTAAAGTATTATCAATTATAATAAACATCAGAACAATACGAAAACATCTATGGACCTACTGGAGATACTTTTAATGAAGTCAAGTCTGATAAGTCTAACATGATACGCTTTATCCACATAGTCCTTTTTGGCACAGAAAGTAGTTTTTCCTAGCAACCAATTACCAATGTTTGCAAAAATTACTAGTATGTTAATTTTATTTATTTTTAATTTTAAAATCAACATTATAATTTAGTATGGTAGCAAAATGACAATAAGTATATCTGAAGCAATTCTAAAAGTGTAATTTGAGTATATCTTACATTAAGAAAATGAACATCAAAAGGCCTTTTGTTTAAAACACTTACCACATAGATGTGCTGTTTATGCAGCCAAAAATCCAACTATTTGTATCCTATTGATTAATAACACAAATAAAACACAATATTATAGAAAATAATTATATAAAATAAGCATTTCACTGTTTATGATATAGCGTCAGTAGGCATAATGAAACATAAAATAATAACTTGCTATTCAAAAATGTATTCAAAATGGTCTCAAAAGTCAAACAGGTCAATGGTAGGCAAAGAAGTCTAAAGTTAACACAGACACATAAGCAAGTAACCTGGAGCAGCAATACAAGAGATGAGATGATGGGTAATCTTTCCATAGAATATTGCTAAGCAAGTCTAATTTCTGAACAAACATTTAGAGTTCAGCAATGTCCACATTTTAATTAGATAGAAATTACAAAGAAAGTAACCTACATTTTAACAAAAAACAAGAATGAACTACAAGTGGACTTTCATACAAAGAGGGGGGAAAAAAAGCCAGAGTCAAGCCAAGTAATTAAAAATAATAATCTAACAGAGCTTTTTAGTTTATCATTTGAGTTCTCATTTGATTACAAGACAGATTAACTTTTATGCAACTAAGACTGTGCTTGGATTGAAACACAATTCCAAGGGTTTAAGACTAAAGCTTAGTTGTTACTTTATTAGTGCAGTTTGGGAATACTGCAGAGAGGGTTGTGGTATTTTAACAGTATTACATATTCAGCTTCAGTTATTTAAAAGCACTATGACCAAAGATTGTCACTTCAACTTTTAATGATGTAGTAAGAGCAGTGCTCCAAGATCTAACAGTACTGAACTCCTACCAGGGCATAAGAGAATAAGAAACACTGCTGAAAGAGCACAACTTTTTCCCTTAGTATCCCTTAGTATATAGACAGGGCAATAAAAGTCCCAACCCTTTCATTCAACTCGTATTTATAAAACCTAATCCAGAGCCAAGGAAGTATGCTAAGCCCTCAACAAAAATGATCAATCAAGCAGATTGAGTCTCTGCTCTCATGGAATTTAAATAAAATTTTAAGATATTTTTCAAGAATATAGAAAAGCAAGTTAAAAAAAATGGAAAAAAAAAAAAAGAAAAAAAGAAAAGCAAGTTGAAAGAAGAACAATGTGGTACTTCTCTACTCTCCACTGCTGACAAAATACTTGTCTGACTTCTTTATCAGTTATCTGTGCTTCCCAGTACAAAAACATGACATTACAAAACAAGATGACAGAAAAGAACTGCATAGGCCTAGACAAAGAAAACCTAGCAACCTCTGGATCCAATTCATTTGTACGATTGGTTTTCGCAGCTACTAAAGAAGCCTATATCAAAGATAGCCTTCATTATGAAAACTGCCAATATTCCAAACTACTTACTTTGGTGTCTAGGGAATTCTGATTCAGTCACTAACAGACTGAATACAGTGTTATTCAAACCAACCCTAAGACAGTGTTGTTAAAACCTAGACAACAATCAAAAGAACAACTTCAGGTTATCTAGTAAACATTCTTATCTCAGCTAATTATAAAGCTTGTATTAAAAATCAGAGAAAAAGTCACTCAGGATTTGNCTGCTGACAAAATACTTGTCTGACTTCTTTATCAGTTATCTGTGCTTCCCAGTACAAAAACATGACATTACAAAACAAGATGACAGAAAAGAACTGCATAGGCCTAGACAAAGAAAACCTAGCAACCTCTGGATCCAATTCATTTGTACGATTGGTTTTCGCAGCTACTAAAGAAGCCTATATCAAAGATAGCCTTCATTATGAAAACTGCCAATATTCCAAACTACTTACTTTGGTGTCTAGGGAATTCTGATTCAGTCACTAACAGACTGAATACAGTGTTATTCAAACCAACCCTAAGACAGTGTTGTTAAAACCTAGACAACAATCAAAAGAACAACTTCAGGTTATCTAGTAAACATTCTTATCTCAGCTAATTATAAAGCTTGTATTAAAAATCAGAGAAAAAGTCACTCAGGATTTGCTAACTCCTGAAGTATACAGAAAAGAAAATGCTACTTGATCATAAAATTTATAGATCTAAAAAAATATCTATCTACGGTAAAAAAAAAAAAAAATGACGTCTTCAACAGCTGCTAAAATCATTAGATGAAAGACTGACTAGGAACTTTATAATGGATCATGCCAGTAGGACCTGAGTTCACTGACAAATCAGTGCACTGATTTTTTCGTCACTCAAAGTGGGACAACCACTTACCTACTGATGTGGAAGTATGCAGCTCTAAAATTTATTCAAGATTCTAGATCTACCTACCTACCAGTTTACAGAAAACATAACGGATAGAAATACATGTTAAAAGATACCACAAGAATACAATCAACTAAACCCAAAACAAATACATGGCATGGGAGGAAAGAAGAGGGGACTGTTATAAAAGAGACATAAGATCTATGAATCAAATGCCATGTATGTACTTTTTAGATTCTGATTCAAATAAGCCAACTTAAAACTTAGATGAACAAAGGAAAATTGAACATGGGCTAGATACTATATGATATTAAGGAATATGTAATTTTAATTTTGGTGGATAAAATAATATTATAATAATGTGTAAAATTCTTATCTGTTAGAAAGATTGAAATATGTATGTATAAAATGATAAAATACCTGAATTTTGCTTTTAAAATGCTTCAGTCAAAAAAAGTGAGGAAGGATTAAATCAAATTAGAATAGCAGAGTGTTGATAACTGTTAAAGCTGTGTAACAGTTATATTCTACTTTTATATGTTTAAAAATTCTATGACAAAAATTGAAAAGATTTTTAAAAATTCTCCACATATTCATGGACCTTATTACAGAAAAGGGATCCTCCAATGAACCAAACAGATAAATTTGCACTTTGGCAAAGATTTTTCTCAATATAATACTGCCATTGTTATTTGGAATTGTGTGGATGTTTTAAGCCATCACCCTCAGGGCCAGATTCTCTTGGGATAAACTGTTTATCCAAATTTTAGACTGAGAGATGCATAACTGTGGCAAATCCACTAAAATTAGTATTCACTATTATCTAGGCCACAATGCCTGCCTACCAACTCTTCTAAAGACTTTACTATATATCAAATGGCAGTATCAACAAACCAAGTGACATATTAGATCATTGTCCTAAAAAATACAAATAATCCAACAAAAGGAAATGAGGGAACTTAAATTCTGAAAGAAATAAAGCGAAGAATCCTAGGATATGAGGGGAAAAAATCAGAATAGAGAGCAAAGCACCAAATTGGGAGACAAATTCCTGAAAGCAAGAAGTGTTGATAAATTATTAAACAGTCCTTATATAAGAAAAGATGCTAAAGCATCTAACATATTTGCAGCATAATAGGTACTCATTAAAAAGAAATACACAAACAAAATCATCATACTGACACTGTAAATCTGGGTAACACTGTAACACAAAGTTACTAAACTACTTTAGAGAAAATTTGGTATAAAATGTACTCCAAATTTCAGTATGGAAATCAAGGGAAAAACAGGATTTACTTTATAAAACAGAGAACAGTTTTGCTTAAATGTATCTATTCTATAAAGTACTAACATAATTTTAGAATTAAAGAAACTCTGAACTGAATTCCTTCATCCTAAACACAATGAAACTAAGGTAGAGGGGGTAAAAAACCTAACCTAGAGGCAAAGTACAAGATAACAGTATACCGGTTACAGAAACATTTTGATCAGTACTTTTCAATCAATAGTCTCTGTCCCAGATAATTTTCAATTAAATGGGTTTAATAATAGTTCATAGCTAAAGATGAGACCCATTAAGCTGAATTTTAAAAATAAACAATAGTCAGCCTTTAAAATTTATATAAAAGTGTACCAATTATCTTACCAGCATGGTGCTCTGACAATAGACATGAGTGTAGATTTTTCTATGATTTGCAAGGGGAAATGTAAAATATATCTTATCAGATTCCTTAAAAAAAGAGGGAAAACACAATAGAACTATTGTGAGAGCAGATAATTTCATAATTCAAAAATTCAGACAAAGTAATAATATTCTAATGAATTCTGATGAATTATTTTAAATCTATCATTCTTGGTGCTGAGAACCATTACTCTAGGAATGTAGAGAAGATATAGATGCCAAACAGTACAAACTCTGTACACCTGAACTTGTCTTGGAAGCATCAGTATGAATGCATGCTTTTTTTGTTTCGGTTTGGTTTTTGGCCTTATGACTGGACATTTCTTAGCTCTGTTCACTGGAAAGGCCTTAGAAATGATAACTCACTACTCATAACACCTGTAAGTGCCCAAGTTACGGTTTTTAGATATTGTTTACTGCCGGGAGCCAGTGTGGGAATCCCACCCGTGAAATGGTCACGTGGCAGAAATCCGATGGGCAAGGCNTTGGCTTTCCACGTAAACCAAGTTATTCAGCCTCTTTTCTCCACTTAATTTTCCTACTACACTATTTCTTCCTAATCTAATCTTCTATTAATAAATAAACACTTCCAAGACGCCAACGCCGTCCACGCTTCGAATTTCCTGGACCCGCCGGGGCTGGACCCCGGCAGTTTACCAAAAACTAGGGAGAGCTACTTTGAGAAAAAGCCAGATTCAAGGTCCGGGACAGGAATGTTACACATGAGCTAAAATACTATCTCATACTAGAGTGAGGAAAACATCAAAGACAACTAGAGAGCAGCTATATCACAAAGATCCAGGAGCCTACACTGAAATGGCTTCCCCTGGTCAAAGAAAGAATAATTTTAATAGCAGTTTTAGTATCAAAGATAGGACAATTTTAGTATTTTAGTTTAGACAGAAACACAAAAATGTCTGAGCTCATAATAATACTAGAGGAAACCTCCCCCCCAAAAAAATCTTATGATCAGTGATGGAGGGTGTTGGTGAGCCAACTC
Source organism: Neotragus moschatus (assembly GCA_006410615.1). Taxonomy (NCBI): domain Eukaryota; kingdom Metazoa; phylum Chordata; class Mammalia; order Artiodactyla; family Bovidae; genus Neotragus; species Neotragus moschatus. The sequence goes on along the minus strand of SJYA01000305.1, from coordinate 1,053,004 downwards.
ACTATTCTGAAAACCAGTAAATATAATATCCAAAGAAAAAAAAATTATCATTTTTTTTCCTTCATAAACTATTTGCTCCACTCTAGATATATTTAGTAGATGAGAAGTTTTCTATATAGTATTTCAGTTAATAAAGAAGGAATAATCAAACCAGTCTTATTACTTTTGCTATAAATGAATTATGACTCTATGCCCTCTTCATCAATAATAGCTTCTAACATCACAAAAAGAGAGTCTAGTAAAAAGAAAAGCAAAACAAAAATGTGAATCTGATGAAGCATCTAGACTCAACTACCAAGTAACAGGAAGGAGTAGGCAAAGGAATATATGGAATGATACTACAGGAATGCAATCAGCAAAATTAAGACTGTGAAACTCTGGGACAAATAACTTTTTCTTTCAACAAATAAACTGCAAGAAAAAAAAGGTAAAGGACATATTAGAAATTTAAAGAGGAGTAAGAGACATATCAACAAATAATATGTAGATTTTGTTTGTACCTTGATTTAAGCAAACTCGAAAACAAGGAAACAATTTAAAAATTTGACAGTTATGATAAAACTAGAATATTGATTTGAACACTGACTAGATATTAGGGAATTATTACTAAACTGATTTAATATGGGAAAAGACAAGTGGTTATCTTCTTTAAAAAGTCTAACTTTGAAAGAGAAATACTAAAATATTTTGGAAAAAAAATTGTTAAATCCATTGGTGGTGTACTTACATTGTAAGCCACATATGTCCATTTGGACACTTTTACTGGAACCCACATAGATGTTCCTAAAGGTAAAAGAAATTATTCGGCTTTTTAAAAAATATTAAGTGATTTCTTTTACTGAATACTTCTCAATCATAACAGGATTTAAAAAAGCATCTTCCTGAATACTGACTATTTTAAAATATAAAATCCAACGAGATGTTCTCCATAAACTCATCACCAGCACCCAGATCAAATGAAGCATTTAAAAACCATTTGGTGTGTAACTCTAAGAAGTATCAACAGAAGTAAACAAATATTTTCCAACCTAAGTAGAGTAGGACATACACATTAAAAATAAAATTTATCAGCAAAAGATATGCTATTAAACCAGAAGACTAAAGAATGATACTAAAAAACTAAGTCAAGAATAATGTAGCATTGACTTTATGTGGCTGTCAAGAGAAGAGGCAATTAGCTTTTAAACTTAGCTACTGTCATATTATCTTCAGTACAAAATTTTTATCAGCAATATGTTACAAATCATTTTAATCTTTTCCCTTAGTCAAGAACCTCATAAGAAATCAGCAAATGGAAATTAATAAAATATAATAGGATGATAACACTGGAACCATTACAAAGAGTTTGTTTGCTAATGACAAATTTACCTTAAATAATATCCAAAATTATACTTAAAATTAAAATGTTATTACTACCAACCTGTTAAGTCAGAAATTATTGATGGATTTTCCTCAAAGTGTTTTGCTGGGTGTCTTATAAAATGGTGATTCAAAACCGACAATTTCTTCTTGGGATTTTGAGTTATCTAGAAAGAACATTGATATATTCTGTATCCTTTTATATACAATGTGATGACCTAATGAAACTTTGTTTCAAGTGTGGATTCTTTACCAGCTGAGGCACCAGGGAAGTTCCAATAATAATAAAGTCAAGTTAACTCTGGTCCAGGCACTCTTCTAAGTGCTTGCTGCTGCTGCTGCTGCTAAGTCGCTTCAGTTGTGTCCAACTGTGCAACCCTATAGACGGCAGCCCACCAGGCTCCCCCGTCCCTGGGATTCTCCAGGCAAGAATACTGGAGTAGGTTGCCATTTCCTTCTCCAATGCATGAAAGTATAAAGTGAAAGTGAAGTTGCTCAGTGGTGTCTGACTCTTCAAGGCCCCATGGACTGCAGCCCACCAGGCTCCTCCGCCCATGGGATTTTCCAGGCAAGGGTACTGGAAAGGGCTGCCATTGCCTTCTCTGGTTCTAAGTGCTTAACCTGAGACTAATTACACTTTGAGTTAGAGTTCCCTTGTATGTATGTATGTATGTTTTTCTTCCTAAACTGAATGCTTCTTGAGAAGCAGGGAAACATCCTAACATTTACTGTCTAATGTTTAGTAAAATATCCTAACATTTTATTGTCAACTATTTAGTCTAGTCTATCATATATAGTGAATTAGTGAAAAAAAAAAAGCTCAGTTTCATTAGTATTTTGATTCTTAACAGTATTAGTCAAAATTTTCTATTTGTCCCTTAAAATGTGTCTGTAAAACACTTACCCATCCAAAATTATAATTTATTACATGCCAGTATTAGGGTTTTCTCATCTAAGAATTCAATGGAAAACAAGATATGATTTGTTAAAATTAATTTGATATCATTTTTAAAGTATATACCTGTCTGAAACTCATCTGCTATCAGCTGAAATGGGATTTTTCCTAAACATACTGGTCATAGCTAAAGAGTCACAATTAAAACAATGTTGAAAAGTTGAAAAATGTTTGTATTCCATGATTATACAATTGCAATATTAACAATGTTAAGCCTATAAAGCTGATTTACTTTAATACACTAACTTAAATATGGCATCTTGTGATTTAAAATGTGGTAAAACAGATCAATTTGTGTCTTTCTTTTATCAATCATTCTCTCGGTAATAGTTATGCAGCTTTCTGAAGGAGTAAAGAAAAGAATACACTACCTTATTCCTAAGAGAAAATGCTGCAGGAGCAAGATTAAGACATAATAAAAAGGAAAGCATTACCTAGAGAACTACTGAGAAAGAAACCACACATAATACTTTCTCAAAGAACTGGAGCCTTCAGGGGAAAGAACTCTCAAAACCTGCCATAATGACAAATAATACGAAAAATAAAAGTAAGTTTTTTTCTCCAAAGAAAGTGAAAGTGAAGTCGCTCAGTCATTTCCGATTCTTTGTGATCACATGGACTGTAGCCTACCAGGCTCCTCCATCCATGGGATTTTCCACGCAAGAGTACTCAAGTGGGTTGCCATTTCCTCTTCCAGGCAATCTTCTCAACCTAGGGATCCAACCCAGGTCTCCCACATTGCAGGCAGACGCTTTACCATCTGAGCCACCAGGGAAGCCAGATCCTCTATGGGATTTTTCCCAGTCAAGAATACTGGAGTGGGTTGCCATTTCCTTCTCCCTCCACTCCCGGCCAAAAAGAAGGACATATATCAACTGCTAAACAGTAAAAGGGAAGAACTGAGGAAAATTTATGGTATCTTTCATTCTTTCAATTTTACTGCATTCTTAATTATTACTAGTGATCAAAGATTACAGATAAACAAAGATATTTCCATTTGAAACTAATCACAGTCAATATAAGGTGTAGGCTTCTACTATCATCCAAGTAAAAAAAATGTATTAAATTTTTCACTGCTCTAACAAAAAGTTTTACTTCACTAACGTAACTTTTAGTTTAAAAATACATACTTGTTTAGTATCAGCATCAATAAGATCAAAGAAGGCTCGAATTGTAGTTAATTGCAATTGTTTACACCTGAAAAATAAAAAGTTACAAATGAAACTTTTTTAAAAATATACTTTTGATACAAACATAAATATACTTTGATTAAAAAACATAAAAAATTAATGGAATATAGAAATTTCCTTTAGTGCTGTGAACTCTAAAATTATTTAACATATCATTATTATTAAGCATACATCTTAAAGCTGAAACCTATCTAAATAAAGTAAATTTAATCTTCCCAGATATTTCAGAGTAGAAAAGTATCTGGCTGCTCTGTCTTCCCTAAATATCCATGTCCACCCCAGACACAGCCATATTGTCTGTCCCATCTTCATATGTCTGAATGGGTGTGTTCCCGACACCACTGATTCCACAGCCAGAGGAAGGTGAAAAGAGAATCTTTAAGCCAATGGACACAGAGATAAGATACTAGGGTTTATATATTTCCTGACCCTTATTTAATCTATTTATTTATATTAAGCATAAATCTAATTCCTACTTGTTGTTTTCCATGTGCTGCTCCAGAATAATCAATGCTGCAGTAATTGAGTCCCTGAGTTTGGTGATTGGACAAGGGTCTTTGATTCTGCCCAACTATGACAAATCCCAAAACTTTGACATTAACTTCATTTGAGACTAATGCTACTGGTTCTTCAAGGGATGGTTTTATACATTGTCAAGGACATCTTGATCAAACCAAGACAAGAACAAAGGTTGAAATTCTAACCCTTTAAGTTAATCTTTCTCCCAAACCCTTATTTATTTATAGATAAAGCTCTAAGAAAGATAACAAACCAATCAATTCACTCATGAGAAAAGACAACCGCCACAAACTGCCAAAACAAGTTAAATTAACTTACCATACAATGGAGAGGTGGTCTGTTGAGACCCATGTCTTAGGCACTGCTGAACTCTAAAAGGAAAAAAACAAAATCATAGTTAAGAAAAGCACATTTGTTATTCTTCAACAGGCTTGAAATTCTTATAGGCTAATATTTAGAAACATGTAACATTAGATTCACTATTTTATGATGCACAGACATTTTAAAATGTCTTATAAAAACATGACCCTCAAATATTAAATATTTCCTGCATAAAATAACTCTGTCATTACTACTTAGTCAAACTTAAATTATTCTTTAAAAATTATTAAAATATCTATAGGTTACTTACTGAAGTTTAATGTCTAACTCCTTATTACTCTAATAAGAGGTTGAGTTTATGAATTTTTAATAAGTCATAATGTATGTATAAATTATAATAGATATTTCAGTCATTTTAGTTCTGACTAGACTAACAATAAATTCTAAGATGTTAATTTTAATCAGCATATTTCTGATTTAATCAGCATATTTCATATTTCATATACCTAGGCCTGGTGAGACTTTATTCAAAATAAATATGGCTAATCACAAAACTACCAAATCAGGCTTTTATAAGTGAGGTACAGACTTTCATTAAAAAAAAAAAAACTCTAGATGATTAGCAATATATACTACTGGTTAGAGACAGAAAGGCAAAAGCCTAGTAAAAAATATAACTGTTCTCAGAAGGTTTCCTAACAATGACCAGCAACCTCCAAGAACTGGAGAATTTTTTTATACAAGGTAATGACCTCCTTGTGAATGAACACCATCTTACATACAATGGGGGAATATTAAGTAAACCTAATATTATTTTTCATATCATCTCTCTCTGTACTATCAAAGACAAAATGAGATGCTCTCCCTAGAAATGTCAAAATAAAATGAAAACAGGAAACTAACAATGCCATGTGTGAGAAAATTTAAAGGCCTAACATGCCTCTTTAATTAGAAAAAAAAAGGTATTTATAACTTCTAAGGAGTCACTGAGTCATTATAATCCTAGTACTCTGCAAATAACAATGTGTATTTGGGTTCCAGGCTCTACAGTTGAAAGAAAATCTACAGCTTACTAAATGAACTTATAAATGTTAGATATTTTACTTAGGAATTATTGCTGGCAGCTTATTTTAAAAACTGAGACAAGCAGAATTCACTGTGGTTCTAAGGTTTCATTAGAATCTCAGTAAAGTAACAGCTCAGTGTAGACATCATTTACTATTAACTAGGACACAAAGCTAATTTACTTTCAGTCTAATATCTGTGTTAGAGCTAAAAAAAAGGAAAGCCAACACAAATAATAAAGGTAGCTGCTCATAATCTTTGTGGTAAAAACTACTGAATGTCCACCAAAATCTTCCATTTTTACACAGTTAGCTAGAATGCATATTTCAGTCTCTTTACATTAAGATGTGATTAAGTACTCTGCTGCTGCTGCTAAGTCGCTTCAGTCGTGTCCTAACAGTATGTAAAAAAGAGTGATATGTGCCACTGCCAGGCCTGACTGCTCTCCCTCCGAGCTCTTTCTCCTCCCTTCCTGTGGGTTGAAACAGTGATGATTAAAGCAACCTTTTGAGTAAGGCATTCAAGAAGAGGGAGCCTGAGTCTACTGAACCTCCTTCATAAACCACCCACCAGTTAAATGCATACCTAGGGCAGTTAAATGAGTAAAATGCAAAATCCTACTGTTTAAGTGCCATTATCTGCATAAGTGAATATTATATAAGTTTGGTCTACCATACTAAAATAACTAAGGTCTCTAACTTAAATGGTTTTTTAGTCCCAATGGGTTCAATGTCATTTAACTGGTCTTGATAATGATTAAAAAATTACTTCTTAATAATTGTTTTTTTTTTCAGGAGAACATACATGTAGATATATAAAAGACTAAAGATTATTTGGGAGCTAAAAACTAAATAATGAAATATTTAAAAGCTAAATAAAACTCAGATTATATAATAACCAGCTTTAAGTTCCATAATAAGTAAAATATATTTTCATCAGAGACACAGATACACAAGTTGCCTTAAACACAATACATTAACATATTGATTAGAAAAGCACACACACACACACCATTAAAAAAAAAAAATTTTTTTTAAAGCTGCAGAAGAGTGTATCAATACAGCATAATGCTCCAGACCAGGTCTAGGAAATAAGTTATATCCAATTTTATCTGACTAAAACATCTATTTTTACTAAGAATTTCATATTTAGAGTTTTGAGAACTAGAATATATCTGCCCAAAATATTTCAGCAGCAAAAAACGAGATTCATACCAACAATGAGGTTAGAGAGATTTACCAATTACCAAATTAGTACTAATTAGTTCCAAAGCTATTATGGCTATATCATAGCTCCTCCAGTAGTAAGAAAATGGTGGATAAGGGCAGAAAAGCCTAATAATTTTTGTTCTAGCTAGCATTCAGTATTTACTTAATGAATAGCAATCTGAGGAAGAGCAACAGTAGCTAAGCCGAGCAAAGGCATATCTGTGAAGAGAACTAGGAAACAAAGAACTATCATCTAAGAAGCAAAAGGAATGCTATAATTTTCTTTGTAGAAATTAAACTGAGTTATATTTAGAGACAATATGTATACTGAGTTTAGAAGTTAAGTTCTTAACTAAAGACTTCAACGTTAAAAATAAATGAATAATGTAAATCCTAAAAAGGAACCTGAACTTATTTTACAGAAACTATGTATCCCAGTTAAAGATCAAATACCTGATGTGCTAGCAGGGAAGAATAATAGCAAGTTAATTAATCAGGTCTCTATCTATACTTTGATACTCTGTCAAGTTTCAGTCGCTCAGTCGTGTCCAACTCTTTTCAACCCCATGAACTGTAGCCCACCAGGCTCCTCTGTCTATGGGATTCTCCAGGCAAGAATACTGGAGTAGGTTGCCATTTCCTTCTCCAGGGGAATCTTCCCGACCCGGGGATCGAACCCTTGCCTCCCACATGGCTGGCAGATTCTTTACTGTCTGTGCCACCAGGGAAGCTACTACCAAGTATCAAAGCTAACTTTTAAATTTTAAAACCAGTAAACCTTTATTCAAGTATAAAATTCAAGAGTATGTGAAATGTTTGATCTTCTACAACTGTTGTATATAGCATACCACTGAGATACACAAAGGGCCCTTGGACACACTTTCTTATACTTAAAACTCTAATCAATGGATAGGCACTTACTTTGAACAAGAAACAATCGTCTTCATATTTAAGAGTGATTTGCATGAAGTTTCTAATATTCTTTTCACTTTCCCTGGATTTAAGTATCCATGCCTCTGTCTTCCCAAAATAATAATATACATTTTTTCATATCTCTCTCCTCTCTCACACACACATGCACACATGTACACACAGGATACTACACCAATTCAGCAATCATTTCCAACCAACCACATATCACTTCTCCTTTCATGCCCCATTGTGACCATTATGTTACTACTTCAGTAGAATCTTTAAAAAAGATTACCACAACAGATAAGGCACTGGTATGATGGCTTAATTTTGGTAGAAAAGTCAGTCCTGAACGAACTTGGTAATCCCGGAATCCTCCAGCTACAGAAAGTGTGGTTAAATTTATCTGTCTAGCATTTAAAATCCAATAGTTGTTTACAGTCATATAAAAATCTGGTGGGAAATAAAAAAGACATACATTAAAAGTTAGTAACCATTCCCTGAAATAATAACCTATCTATAATACTAACATTAATACTAACGTTAAACTGAATTTCTGTTTAAGCCACCTGAATTGTCTATAAACAATGCCATCCATATTTCTCTACTTTGACTAAAATCAGTTATCTTTACACATATTCTACTTTCCCCATCAGTACAAACACTGAGTTAGCACACATATCAATAAAGAAAAAAGATAACCCAATTTTACTAGCTTTGAGAAGTCTATAGCAAACAGGTCTCTACATTCCACAAGGATGCTTTTTGTTCATAAGCCACATAATACAGAAAGAAACACCCCAAATTCTTCCAAAGGTACAAGTTTCCTATGCAAAGGAGCTGCAGAGCTTCCTAATCATGGCTGTATCCTTGTTTATAAGCGCTCAGCAGCTTTTTACTGCAGCCACTATAGTACTGGTGACCACACAAAGTGCTATTTAAGTTCTTAAAATACCATCTATCAGGGCAATGACAGTCACATTATTCTTGGGACTCTCTACTGTAGAAAATCTGATGCTTAAAAGATTCTATTCATTTAGTTTAACAAGCAGTTTCAAAGGGAACTACTTGGGGATAATTTTTCCACTTTATCAATGGAAGATGAGAAAAATTTAGTGTCAAAAATCTGAGGCCAGGGCAGGGAGTTCTCATTTCCTGTTCTGATTATCAAAACTTAATGCATTTTTTATCTTGGCATTTGATCACTTTTAACATTTTGGAACAGCAAACTCATCTCATTAAATCTCAATCCTATTTACTTAAGACTGCAACCAAGCAGACCCATTCCTAACATCTACAGAGCCTGGGATAAGAGTTACCAATCAGGGTATACATGCCATATGTCTAAATACCAAAGTCAAAATTTCAGCTAACAAACTTAAATCAAATATATTTTCTCTGCCTACATATATATCACATATATATATATATATATATATATAATTGAAATAACATGGAAGGCCAGGTTCAAATTAAGAATTCCAAGCAAGAGGAGAAGGGAGCGACATGGCATGAGATGGCTAGATGGTATCACAGACTCAATGGACATGAGTTTGAGCAAGTTCTGGGAGATAGCAAAGGACAAGGGAGCCTGGTGTGCTGCAGTTCATAGGGTTGCAAAGAGTTGGACAGGACTGAGCAACTGAGCAACAGCAACAAGGACATCTCAGAGTTGGACACTGNAAGAGGAGAAGGGAGCGACATGGCATGAGATGGCTAGATGGTATCACAGACTCAATGGACATGAGTTTGAGCAAGTTCTGGGAGATAGCAAAGGACAAGGGAGCCTGGTGTGCTGCAGTTCATAGGGTTGCAAAGAGTTGGACAGGACTGAGCAACTGAGCAACAGCAACAAGGACATCTCAGAGTTGGACACTGGCTGATGGCAACATAGGGAGAACATATCTCTGTGGACATCTGCAGCATAGGGAGAGCAGACCACTGAGCTCTCCTCCTTTACTTCCCACACACATTCCATCCTGCATCACAAGGACCTCCTGTGCACATCCAACTTCTGTCTGTACTTCAAGCAGAGCCACCCCTGGCCACAGTTCAAGCTCAGGATTGCACATACCTGTCCTCAAGACAGATCTGAGAGGCTAAGGAAGTAAGCTTGAAGCATATGGACAAGAAAAGTCTGAAAGACAGGTTACCTGGATCACGGTCCAGAAGTAAAGGTACAACCTCTAAGTGGGGAGGCTATTTGCCCTGCACACTCCACACCCTGTGTGCATATGGCAACAGCAGAGCAGGGCCTTGTAAAGTGCAGAGCCCAGTGCAAGGGTTCCTTTCTCCCTATTTAAGGACAGTATTTCCAACAAGTACAAACAAGGAGTCTTCTTCTGCACATAATATGGGTCTCCTAAAAACTTAAAATCTATCATCCTTTGAACTTTTGCTTTTTCATATTAATTATGGCTTGATGCAATAAAAAATAAATACAAAATAAATGGCAAAGTGAAAGTCGCTCAGTCATGTTCAACTCTGCGACCCCATGGACTGTACAGTCCATGGAATTCTCCAGGCCAGAATAATGGAGTGGATAGTCTTTCCCTTCTCCAGGGGATCTTCCCAACCCAGGGATCAAACCCAGGTCTTCCACATTGTGGGTGGATTCTTTAACAGTGAGCCCAAGAAGGGAAGCCCAAGAAGCTTGCTAATTACTGTAAAGGCACCTTCATCCTAAGAAGCACTTTCAGCCTAAGCCAGGGGTCCCCAACCTTTTGGGCACCAGGACAGATTTTGTGGAAGACAATTATTCCATGGACCAGGATGGCAGAGGATGGTTTCAGAATGAGTCAAGGGCATTACATTTATTTTGCACTTTATTTCTAGCATTATTACATCAGATCCACCTCAGATAATCAGGTATCAGATCCCAGAGGATCTAAGCCATTTAGAGACAGACCATAAGTATCCTTCAAAAACACTGAAACCTGACTCTCTTGACAGTTCTTTCCTCAAAGAGATTTTTAAAGAGGATTTTGAGTAATTCTAATATAACTTGCAGGGCTTATCTACACATACCACATAAAATGCAGTAAGAGAAAGAAATCTTGATTATGATGACAAGTATTATGATCATGTCTTTAATTTTTTCTATACCTATTATAAATAATAATTTATAATTATTAGAATCAGGAAGGCATATTTAACTTCAATATAAAATTAAATTTTTTATTCAAAGAGTTTTATAGGCAAAGTTTTAAATACAATAAGGAAAAAAAAAATCAACCTTCTCTATAAGTACTACTGCACCAGAGATCTCAGCAAATAAGTTACTCCCTGGCAATGTTATGCTGAGATTGGTGTTTTGGAAAGCTACTTTGGTTTGGAGTCCTTAGGGTATGTGTCTCACTACTCTATAAAAAAATTTTTCAGCACAATTAAGATGATGCAAATTTTTATAGAATAAAAACTTGTGCAAATTTACTGATCAGGAAAAATAATTATTTCTTTCTAAAGATTTTCTTCTACACATACAATATTCCAATAAGCCATGAAGACAATACTTGACTTTAATAAAAAATTGAGAGAGTCAGCATTTAATTCTTACTCTCCAACATTATCACTATTTAATTAGATGATAGCAATCATAAACTCCTGTTCTTCACTCAAAATTATCTGCAAAATTACAGTATTACCCATAGTTTTATTTCCTCTGTTATCATAATATAACTCAATTCAGAGGCAGCATATGCAAAGGGTAAAAGTACAGGCCCAGAAACAAGCTTGCCAGTGTCAAATATTGGCTCTACTATTTTCTTGCTATGTGATTTTGGGCAAGAATTTATCCTGGCCTCTTTTTTTCTGTCTGTGAACATGGCTATAATAATGGTATCCACCTCAAAGGACTGCCCTAAAGATCAAACGACCTAACAGTCATGTAAAGTTCTTGCCACAATATCCAAAATATAAGAGCTCTATAAATGTTAGCAATCCTAACTCATCGCATCATATAAAGTGTTAGAAGACCTATTTATCTTAAAAAAAGGCACTTCTACTACTTTACCGAAATACAAGCTTATTTTGAATAGAGTAGCCATAAGAGTTAACAAAACAGAGAAATATAAATACACTTCAAGCGACTGGGAGTCAACATTAAGAACAACTAAGTTGAAGCTCAAATGCCTAGAGAGGTTGTAGGGCACATGTCGTCCAGGTTAAGATGCAACAGGCAGAGAAGCAGTTTCAGTTATGAGTCTTAAGCTGAAAGCCACAAAAAAAGATGCTCAGAACTGGAAGTACTGATTTAAACCTAAGCTGCTTCACACATGGATAAACCTGTACCATACTCTAAAGAGAGTAGCTGCAAGGAGTTGTTTAATCCTAAGCAATGGGGAGGTCAGTTAGTGTTTATGTAACAGTACTCACCTGTAATGAAACGATCTAATGGCATCACAGGAGCAACATGAGGTGTGGCTTGTGTAACGAGAAGATTGATCAGATCTTGTTTAAAATTCTTCAGTGTAAGCAATGCTCTTGCAACAAGGCCACCCATAGAATGACCAATTATTGCCACACTTTTCGGAGCAAATTCTTGACCCTATTAAAAAAAAAATCATCAAGGCATGATTAAAGATTAGCATCACAGTAAACATAATAAATACTTCTCTATATATATAAGCAATTTTATTGAAAAAATAATAAACTATTTCTATAATCTCCCTTAATAAGACAGAAATACATTTTCATACACTTATAATTAGTATATACATACTGTTTTTTGTTCTGCAAACATTTTTAAAAGTTAGGCTTTGGTTTTCTAAACCAAAATCACAACTCTTGGGTCTAGCAAATCATGTTTTTCCCATTTGTTATACTGTATGTAAGAGGTGTGATTACATTTGGTGTATATCAGAATATTATATTTTATAAGGTATATAAAGTCAGATCACTTATTTGAAAGTGGAAGTATCACAAAAAAGCCACAACTATTCCAGCTGCCATAGCAATGTGCTATTGAATCATATTGATATATCTTACCTCATCAAATTATTTCTCTGTTGTGGGCCTGAGTTTAAAAAGGAGTCAGCAATCTACAACATTTATTCACTGATAATTACATATTTTAATTTTTAAAGTATTTCTTTTTAAAAAATCTCTTCTATCTCCATATAGTATCAATTGTTTTTGAAGAGTTTTGCTCTCAAGGGGTATATAAAGAAAGATATGGTTGTTAAAGTAGAAGTAAAATAAAGTTTTTACTTTTTAAGAGAGAATAACAGTATATTTATATACTAGTGAGAATGACCTAGTAGTTGTTTTTATCTAGTTCTCAATCGTGTGTGACTTTTTGTGATCCTTTAGACTGTACCCCACCAGGCTCCTCTGTCCACTACCAAACTTCTGTTCATCACTTTCTGCACTGATCCTTCATTCATGCCTTCTCTCCTGTTACTATAATCTGGGCTTCATGCAGAACCAGTGTTAAAAGAATTGACCTGAGACTGCTATCCTTATAACTGACTGTATTCAAGGTTGGCTTTGGTTTGCTGTCTGGGACCATGGACTTTGGAAGGGTTCCTATCATTTCCTAAATGATAAAAATGGCTCATTATACCAAAACTGCTTTGTAAACATGGTATATGTTGAATACCTTCAGCCTTATTTTTGTTGGGATTTTAGCACATGGGAGGCACAGGCACAAGGTGTACAGGTGACTGGCCTTCAAGAAAAAAACCTTGGCTACTGAGTCTCTAATGAATGTCTCTCATAGATGACACTTCATGCATGTCACAATCGTTGCTACAGGAATTAAATGCATCCACAGTGACTTTCCTGTAAGGGGACATTGGGAAGTTTTCACCTGGTTTCTCTGGACTTCACCCCATGCACCTTTTCTCTTTGCCAATTTTGCTTTATATCCTTTCACTGTAACAAATCATAACCATGAGAACAACTATATGCTGAGTCTTGTAAGGCCTCCTGGAGAATCATCAGCCTGAGGATGGTTCTGGTGATCTTCCGAAACATACTTGATCTTAGCAAAAGCCAAACCCTACATATGTGCTCTGAAACCTATGCCCTTTGGCCTTCTCAAGGACATCACTCTGGCAATTCTTCTCACTTTCTTCTTGTATTATTGTTTCTGTCTACTAGATCATTCTCACTAGTATATAAATATGGTCTTCCCCACTGGCTCAGAGGGTAAAGAATCTGAAATGCAGGAGACACAGCAGATGTTGATTCAATCCCTGGTCAGGAAGATCCCCTAATGGAGGAAATGGCAACCTACTCCAGTACTCTCATCTGAAAAATCCCATGGACAGAGGAGCCTGGTGGGCTACAGTCCAAAGGGTCACAAAAAGTCAGACACAATTGACAACTAAGCAAAAACAACTACTAGATCATTCTCACTAGTATATAAATATACTGTTATTCTCTCTTAAAAACTTTTTTACTTCTACTTTAGCAACCATATCTTTTTTTTTTTTAATTAATTTTTATTTTTTTTAGTTTGTTTTGCTTTACAATACTGTATTCATTTTGCCATACATGACGTAAATCAGCCATAAGTGTACCTGAGTTCCCAATCCGGACCCCCTCCCTTCCCCCTCCCTCCNGGGCGGGGATGATCCAGAGGGATGGTGTTGGGAGGGAGGGGGAAGGGGGGGTCCAGATTGGGAACTCAGGTACACTTGTGGCTGATTCATGTCAATGTATGGCAAAATGAGTACAGTATTGTAAAGCAAAACAAAAAAACACACACACACACACAAATCTCTTTAGTGGCTTTCTGTATCATTTAATAAGAGGCAAAATTCTTAAAACTGCCTGCAAGACTCTATAAACTGCCTTCTTCCCAAACTTTCCTTCTTCCAGCCATATCAGACTCGTTTTTCCCTGAAATACAGGACCCATGTGTTTGCCTCATATATTTGTTTCCTCTTCCTACAGTACTTTCCCTAGGTATCTAAATAGGCTAAGTAAGTAAGTGAAGTTGCTCAGTCGTGTCCAACTCTTTGTGATCCCATGGACTGGCTATAGCCCACCAGGCTTCTCTGTCCATGGGATTCTCCAGGCAAGAATACTGGAGTGGGTTGCCATTTCCTTCTCCAGGGGATCTTCTCAACCCAGAGATCGAACCTCGGTCTCCTGCATTGCAGGAAGATGCTTTAACCTCTGAGCCACCAGGGAAGCCACTCCCTCTTGTCCTTAGTTTGTATCAAATTGTCTGAGTCTCAACAGAGGTCTTCACTGGGTGCCCTTATTTATAATTGTAGTCTACCTTCAACTACCTATCTCTCCTTTCTGTTTTTAATTCCTGGTATTTATCACAAGATGGTATGTATTTTTCTTATTTATGTTTTCTGCCTGCCTCTCCCTATTGGAACATAGTTCCATGAGGGCTTAGATTTCTGTTTTATTCATTCCTATATTTGCACTCAGACTCACATGATGAACGAATGTGGTTTCTTCCATCTAAAATGTCCTCTCACTTTCCCATACCCAAGAATATCCATTCAACAAGACTGAGTTGTCTCTTAATCCCTATTGTACTTGCTTGTAACAGAAATAATACTTTCTAAAAGCCTCAATTTTAAAAAAAAGTCTATTAGTTCCATTAAAAATGTAACATGTATTTGTTAGAGAAAACAAGACAACAAAAAAAAAAGAAGGAAAATAAAGCACCTAATACATAACATTAGAGACACAATTGCTTTTTGGGAAAGACATTTATGGGATTAAATCTCATTTTGAAATCACATCTAATTTATCTTATCTAATAATTATCAGATATGTAAAAGGTTCTGTTTGATCTTATGGCTTGTTTCATCCTACAATAAGTGTAAGCTAAAAAATATTTGAAGTAATTTCAAAATGCTGACTTAGGTAACGAATCAAGACACCTAAATTTCATTTTCAAGATATACAGGAATACCAATGACTGGATGACTGTAGCTTTACAGTTAAGTCTTGAATCAGGCAATGCAGGACCTCCAACTTTGTTCTTTTCCAAGATGGGTCTTTTTTTTATTTGTTCCTGTGATTCTTTCCACATAAGCATATCAATTTTAAAAAAAGAACTACTGGTATTTGATTTGTAGAGCATTAAATCTACTGATCTATTTGGGGAAAATTTATATATTAATCTTGAGATTCTAAACCATAAAGTTGGTCTGTTCATTTATTTTGGATTTCTTTAATTTCTACCAGCAGGGTTTGCAGTTTTCAGTGAATAGATCTTGTACATCTTTCACTAAATTTATCCATAAGATTTTTTATACTACTGTAAATGCATTTCAAAATTTTACCTTCCATTTGATCACTGATTTCTAAATATTGACCATTTACCTGTGATTCTGCTAAATTCACTTATGAATCCTAAAACTATACTTCTAACTACTACTTTAATCTTACAAATTCTGATGACATATTTTCATTTTAATTCAATTCAAAACATTTTCAAATTTCACCCATGATTTTCTTTTTAACCTCTGGGTTATCTAAAAGTCATTTCCAAACATTTGATGATTTTCCAGATATCTTTTTATTGAGATTTCTAATTTAATTCTGTTATGTTCAGAAAATAAACCCTGTATGACTTCAGTCCTGACACTGAGACTTGTTTTATGGCTTAACATATGGCATATCTTAGTAAATGTTCCATGTGCACTGAAAGAGATCATAGCTTGTTCAGTTGTTGGGTGTGGCCCATAAATATCAGTAAGCCCAGCTTGTTTCTACAGTGGTTGGGCACATTCTATAAATGTCAACAGGTCAAGCTGATTAACAGTCTTTAAATCTTGCACACTTTACTGGTTTTCTATTTATTTCATCAATTATTGAGAGAGGATTGCTGAAATGATCAACTCTAATTGTGAATTTACCTATTTTTCCTCTGGTTTGTTAATTCTGCTTCATCAACTTGGAAGTTCTGTTATTAGGTGCAAACTCCCTTGAGATTCTTTGGCCTTCTTGATGAGCTGACTCTTATTACCAAGAAATGTCCCTCTTTTTCAATGTTATGTCCTTTGTCCTAGAATCTATTTAATTGATACTAAAGTCATGTACGGATGTGAAAGCTGGACTGTGAAGAAGGCTGAGTGCCAAAGAATTGATGCTTTTGAACTGTGGTGTTGGAGAATACTCTTGAGAGTCCCTTGGACTGCAAGGAGATTCAACCAGTCCATTCTGAAGGAGATCAGTCCTGGGATTTCTTTGGAAGGAATGATGCTAAAGCTGAAACTCCAGTACTTTGGCCACCTCATGCAAAGAACTGACTCACTGGAAAAGACTCTGATGCTGGGAGGGATTGGGGGCAAGAGGAGAAGGAGACGACCGAGGATGAGATGGCTGGATGGCATCACTGACTTGATAGACGTGAGTCTGAGTGAACTCCGGGAGTTGGTGATGGACAGGGAGGCCAGGCGTGCTGTGATTCATGGGGTCGCAAAAGGTCAGAGACGACTGAGTGACTAAACTGAACTGAAGATTGCCATGGTAACTTTCATACTATCTGTATTTGTATATGCATTTTTTATATTCCTTTACATTTCTTAATCAGGATTTTTACATCTAAAATGGCTTTTGCTTTCCAATACTCAGATTAGCATATAGTTTGGTGGGTCTTGTTTTTTAATCCAGTCTGACAAGATCTTTCTTTTAATTAGAGTGTTTAATCCATCTACAATTAATACAATTATTGATAGCTGCACTGAACTCTATCATCTTGCCATTTGTTTTTTCTTTGTCCCATCTGTCTTTCGGTTCTTTCCTTTCAGACTGAATACATTTTATCATGCTTCACTGATACTGCATTTTTTACAAATCAAAGGTCTATGGCAACTTTGCACTGAGCAAGTCTATTGGTGCCATTTTCCAATAATATTTATTCACTGTGTCACACTTTTTGTAATTATCGCAATGTTTCAAACTTTTCCATTTTACTTGTTATGGTGAGCTGTGTGATCACTGACCTTTGATGTTACTACTATGAAGGTTCAAATGATGGTCAGCATTTCTTAGCAATATTTTTAAATTAAGGTATGCACATTTTTAAAAACATGATGCTATCACACACTTAACAGACCATGGTATACTGCAAACATAACTTTATATGAACTAGACCCCCAGAAATTCATGAGACTTGCTTAATTGCAGTATCTGCTTTATTGCAGCAGTCTGGAACTGAACCTGCAGTATCTCTGAAGTAGACCTGTGTTTCTCCTCCATTTGCTGCATCTCCTTTTTTGTTGTTGTTACTCTAGAAATTACAATATACAATCTTATCGGTCTATCATGAATTAACATTATACTTCTTACTGTAGTGGACTAATTCTATTTATTCCTCTTCCTATCTTTTCACCATTAGTATATATTTTCCTTCTAAATAAATTATAAACCTCATAATGAATTCATTACTGGAAATAAATTTTTTAACCTTTTAATTCTGAACCAATTAGACACTGTCTCTCTAATCTTAACCCTTCCTCCTTGGTATGCTATTGCCTTGTATTGCCCTGTGCATACAGAATGTAGCACTGAAAGACTGGAAGAATCAAATTTCTAGAACTCCTATCTACGCTTAGTTCTTAGTTCTCTTCTTCTCCTACTCTGACCACAAATCTAGCCATTTCTGTAGTCCCAAACGCCAGCCTCTGCCTTTTTCAGCTTAGTGATGTTGATTTGCTGTGTTTCATCTCTAAAAATTTACCCCATGGTCTGGAAAATGCTTCCTGGCAGAAAGCTGGGCCCTCATGGAGCTCACATCACATGTTTTCCCTCTTTCAGTGATCATAGTCCTTTACCATTTGGTTGTCCAACATCTGAAAACATGTGCTTCACATATTTTCACTAGTTTTATAATTGTTTATATATGGAAGTGGTCTACTCTAGTGCCAGTTATTTAGACAATTAGCAGAATTAACAAACTAGAGGAAAAAATAGGTAAATTCACAATTAGAGTCGATAATTTCAACAAATCCATACTAATGGATTTAGGAAATGCACTGTATTCTTAATTTGTACATAAAGGGGAAAAAAAAAATCTGTTTTCCCAAAATTCACAAGAAAGAGTGCTTGTAAACTGAATTTGAACTTCAAAACCCACGACTGAATTCAAAGCAATAGAATTTCACACAAGAAAACCTTTTTGCCACCTTTGCTTCAACTTCTGTGTGTGTGTGTGTATATACACACAACTCTTTGGACCTCATGGACTGTAGCCTGCCAGGCTCCTCTGTCCATGGAATTTTCCAGGCAAGAATACTGGTGTAGCAGCCATTTCCTACTCCAGCAGATCTTCTCGACCCAAGGATCAAACCTTTATCTCCTGCACTGGCAGGTAGTTTCTTTACCGCTGAGCCATCTGGGAAGCTCACGTAAACAAATAATTTAAAATACGCTGAGTCTCTTCAACAAACAAAAAAAGATACCAGTAGGCTGATCACTATTGATTTGCATTATTATCTCATACCTTATAGAGCTTGAGAATTGTTTTAATGCATTCATGCACAAACTTGGTCTGTTTCTGAAGACTTCCACCATACAGTGCCACCAGTTCTTCATTGAAATTCACGCTAAAGAAGTCAAAGTGGTATTTGAAGTCAATGTCTTCGGCTTTTCTAAGTGCAATAGATCCAATAGAACGAACTGCAGAGGAAAAGGATTAAGTGCATATGAAACAAAAGTTTCTTCTATTCTAAAGCTTCAAAATCTCTTAAAAATAACTCACACTCTGAATAAAACCTATTTCAGGGTGACATCCTTAATAACATCAATTTAGAAGAACAAACCCACCTAGCAATTGTGTGTCTTGTTCTATAAATTTTAAAAAATTAAATATAAAGTGAATGGTTCACTCACTCTCTACCTGTTTCCCCTTCAGCAGGGGCAACAAAAGCTAAAAGGGAAGAAAGGAATCCTTGCACAATAAGAAGTAGGAACTTTGTCAAACTTGAGGATTTTAAGAGTGAGAAAATCCTATAAGAAATGTCTGCTCATTACAGCTCATCACAGTGGTTTTAAATACTCATGGAAGATTTGTCTCTTTTTCTTACACATGACATCACTAAGTAAATCTTGTCATGCTCTACCTTCTAAATATTTCCCCAATCAAGCCTTCTTCACCACTTCCACCACTACCTTCCTAATCCAAGCATCATCATCTCTTGCCTGAACTACTCTAATAATTTCCTAAACAGGCTCTCTGCTTCTACTGTTGAACGTTGTGATAAAGCATATATATGTATATAAGTAATATACATATATTGTGATAAATATGTGACATATACTATACATATACAGTGATTTTATATATATGTGTGTGTGTGTGTGTGTGTGTATATATATATAAACAATTTTTTAAGTTACCGGTCTCTTAATTTCAAATGTAACTCCCATTTCCCACAATTATACTCTCTAGGTTTTGGGTTTAGTAAACAAAACATTTGTTTGCCACTCCATTTTTTAAACATATTCACAAACTATGTAACTCATTGTGCAAAGCACACAATTTAATGATATTTTGTATAGTCACAGAGGTATGCAATCATTTTCTGCAATCTAACTTCAGACGTTTTTTAATCACTCCCAAAAGAAAACCCTTTACTCATTAGCAGTTACTCTTTATTATCCTCTTCCTCCTAATTCCTAGAAAGCACTAATATATGTGTGTGTGTGTATATATAAAACTGAATCACTTTGCCGTATACCTGTAACTAACACAACACTGTAAATCAACTATTCTTCAATTTTTTAAAAGATCTAAGATAAAAAAATCAGTAAAAGTTACTTTTACTAGATTAAAAAAAAATGTTAAGTGGAAGAAGCCAGTCACAGAATAATATACACTGAGTGATTACAGTGAAAAGTTTAAAACAACCCAAAATTGGGACTTCCTTGGCGGTCCAGCAGGTAAAACTTGGTGCATCCACTGCAGGGGACACAGGTTCAATCCCTGGTTGGGAAACTAAGATTCTGCTGAGTGGCAAGGCCAAAAGTAAAAATAATAATAAAATTAAAAATATCAGTTCCTCTTTAAAAAAATATTTTTCTTAATAGCCCCAAATAAGTAGAATGAATTAGAGATGCACACTAAGATGCTAAAACTATAAAGAAAGTAAAGAAAATGACTACCTTAAACTTAGGATTGTGGCTTCATCTAGAAGGAAGGGAGGGAGTTTTAATCAGCAAAGGGCACATAGGGGCTTCCAGGGTGCTGATGACCTTCTACTTCTTGACTTGAGTATGGCCCCTGGGTATTCACTTTATAATCATTTTTAACCAAATAGCGACAGTCTACATATTTTTATGTTCATGTGTTATACTTCAAACACAATGATTAAATTTTAAAAATCAGAGTTTATAATTTCCTACCCAAACTCTCCAATAGTTATCCATCACATTTAAATCAAAATTCCACAGCTTTTATGATACAGCCTGTGGCTATTTTTCCATCCTCATCACTTTTCACTTTCTCTAGTCTCAGTAGCCTTGAATGCACCAAACATGTTCCTGCTTCCACATCTTCCCTGCAACAGTACTATACCTTAGTCCCTTCCCATACTCAGGCCTCTGCTCAAAATGTCATCTCCGCATACTGGCCACTTCATCTAGTCACCTCTTGACCCTGTTTATCCTTTATCCCTTACTCGTTTATTTTTCTAACTTTTAACATTACTGGGATACTAGTATCTAGAATATCTAGAATACTGTCTAATATCTAAAACACTGCCTGGCTCATGGTAGGTACCCCATAAATATTTGCTAGCTAAATAGATAAACATGTAAGTTAATTATACTTTGTTGCTGTTCAGTTGCTAAGTTGTGTCCAACTCTATGCAACCTCATGGACTACAGCACACCAGGCTTCCCTGTCCTTCACTATCTCTGGGAGTTATACTAAATGTTGAAATAATTCTATTTTCATTACATAAAAGAACACATCACTTTTTAAAAAATAACAACAAAAAAGGGATTTTAGATGAAATTACTTCTATATTGCTTGACTGTTACACTAGAAATAACTGCTATATTTCAATTTGGAATATGTACACAAATCTTCCCCAACCCCACCTTTCTGTGTTTGCCTCCGTATTTCTAGATCTAATTTAAATAGCTCCAAAAGAAAGAAATCAATCTCCTCTCTTGCTTAGCATAACTTAAACCACCGATATACTTCTCTAGTCAATGCTTTAGGTTCTCTCTTGTGTATCCTCAATTTCTAACATAAACCTCTTACCTCTGCTGATTCCCAAATCCCTATATTACCTATTTATCATCATCTTATCTTCTCCTACTTATTCTCTGCAAAGTGGCTTTCAACTTTTTTTTTATATACTTGTCACATACTTCTCTCAGATAAAATGTCATATATTTGCGACTCCCAGTATGCGTAGTGAAGTAGTTAATGCAGAGTATGTATCTAAATTAATTCTTTAACTGAATTTCACAGCTTTCAAAATTTATTTTTGAGACTTACCTTGCTTATAACTTCCAGCATTACCAGGAAGAAAGAGAACAGGAATACCCGTTAAAGGCAGAACTTTGTGTTCTTCAGCATAGGACCCTTCTCCATAAAGATATAATTCATAAGCAGGATAGCGTTTTGCCAGTTTCTTTGGAAGTTCAATTTTCTATAGTAAAGAGAAAGCAATTTCACTTTAATCTGTTTTAGTAATACAATTCAGTCTCACTATACCCAATTCTGAATTATACAAATTTGAAACAGTACAATATAAAAACATTACTGATGATAAAAACTACATTTAATGAACAAAGTTCTACTTTTAGTTTACACATATGAAGCATCCGTCTTGAATCATGTGAGTTTTAAACCATGTAGTCTTCAAGAAAACATAAAATGAGACTACTTAAAATTCTAATAAATAGAAATTACTCAAAATAGCTACTGACAAGACAAAAATACTGGTTTATGTCAGCATGTGCCATGTTAACATAATTGAAAATGCATTAAATTTAGTATCACTTATCAATTATACTTAGAAATGATAAAAGCTTTCCATTATTAAATGAATTCTTTTTTGCTATTTTAAACTGTTTTGTAATGTCACTCTCCTTTTACTCAGGACCTAATATATACTCCAAGCTGTTGTATCATTCAAAGGAAAATAACTTTGTTTTATAATGCAACTTTCCTACAACTCAACTTAATAGGCTTGACTTACCATGTACTTAACAAATTAATCTGAATGGTACAGGCATGACTTGGTCAAGACATGGACAGTCTTCTCACCACAAACATTCCAATGAATTAGGATCTGTTTGTTTTCATGGACCTGGTGCATGGTTTGTCGGCAAGCCTAAAACTACTCTGCAATTCATATTATTATTTACCAAATGAGCCAGTAATTGACATTTCTTTCAACAAAATATAAACAGTCTTAATGTCATCCCCAAAAGGTAGGCATCTATAAAATTAGTAGTAAAGCATAACATCTTCTTCTGCTCCTTTTTTTTTTTTCCTTTTTCTCTTATACCCCTAAGGGATAGAGACCATTAAGGGCTTCCCTGGTGGCTCAGACAGTAAAGAATCTGCCTGCAATGCAGGAGACCCGGCTTAGATCCCTGGGTTGGGAATAGCCCCTGGAGAAGAGAATGGCAACTTCAGCATTCTTGTCTGGAGAACCCCATGGACAGAGGAGCCTGGCGGGCTACAGTCCATGAGGTCACAAAGAGTTGGACATGACTGAGCAGTTAACACTGAGACTAACTGAGAGATCATTAAAAATAAAACCAGTTATACTGAACACTAGATTTTATTTAAAGAGACATCAAGAGATTTAATGATCTAGCAGTTATAGATTCTCTGGAGAAGGCAATGGCACCCCACTCCAGTACTCTTGCCTGGAAAATCCCATGTACAGAGGAGCCTGGTAGGCTACAGTCCATGGGGTCACAAAGAGTCAGACACAACTGAGCGACTAAACTAGTAATGTACACGTGCTTGGTGAAAATTTTAACTACTGAGTGAATTTTGAAAATTGTAAATGGGTAATGACTACTGAAAAAAATCACTGTTCTTTTAATTCTGATCTTTTATGCAAATTCCTTAATATTTGAGGATGGTGCAATAAACAATCTGTGCCAGTAACACCATGAAAACAACTTCAGAGACTGTGAGCCTGTTGTTTAAGTTACTAGCAACTTTATCTCCTCAAATATTCAAAATACAGAGATATCAACAATTTGCTTTAAGATGTGTGTATGTACCTCAACTCAAATTAGTCCCAATATTAATTATGCACAGTAAATAATCAAAAATTAAAAGGATACAATATTTTGTTCTTTTGGTGTAAGTTATGCAAGAAAAAAAAGAATAAAGGAACAGTTATTTTAACTCCTTATAATTTTGCACACTATTTGAGACAGTAGTAGCACACATGCAGTAGGTTCTTTTTAGGATGGTGACTAAACAAAGTTTTGAACGAGTTGAAAACTAACTAAAAAGGATAAAACAATCAAATATATTCAAAAAGGTATTTAATTCCCTGGAGACAGAAAAATAACCAAAAGAATAGTATTTGATAAATTTCATAATCTACTATTATAAAAGCAATTTTATAGTGAGACAATGTACATTTAAAAATATGACTGCATATAATATGGAGTAGAAAAAAGCATAAAGATGGAAAAAAAGACAGAACAGAAACATAAAGTGGGAATCGTAGGCAATGGCAAAACTGTGTTTCCAACAAAATTCAAGTTGGGAGTAAGTGGCAGGAAAAGACAGGAAGGGTATTGCCTAGATTGAGGACAGAAAAGATATAGGTATACAAAAAGGATGATGATTAAAAAACAGAAGGTGGACAAGGAGTTTAAAAAAAGAAAACATTTATAGCAACAGGACTCCATTATATTTTAAATGAGAACTTTCCCCCACCAAAGGCTAACAATCCATAGTCCATACTGCTGTCAAGAAATAACCTTGTTAAAACATACAGCTTATGAGTTTCTTCACTATACACACAGACGATAAACACTTGAGAGGTCCTTTCAAACCTGCTTCTAATTATTCTTACCTATTTTCTTATAATTTATATGTGCCATATTTTAAATGTTTTAATATGTTCCAAAATTCAAGATTCAACAGGGTATATACTGAAAAAGCTTTACTACCCCTGGCTTCATTAGTTATCCAATTACCTACTCAGAAGGCAACCAATGTTAGCAGTTTGTGCTTCCAGAAGTAGTTTACATGTACAATATATACAAATATAAGCAAATGTATCTTAGGTTATTTTCTCCTTTTCATAAAAATGATAACATACTATAAATACTACTTATGGAATGTATCCTGGTGCCTTCCTACCTTCACAAATGTTCTTTATTCCTGCAATTTTCTTGCTTCTGCACTGTGTGAACTACATACATATCCTGCATTGCCCAGTACACAACCTCTTCTCTATAACTGTTGACTGCCCAAGATGAACATGGCTGTTCTCTTCTGTGAAGAGTCTTATACATACTCCTACAGTGAAATTATAATGTTCAATACATTATATTTTGCCTATTCATTTCATTCCAGTCTCCCTCATTATACTTTAAAGACAAATTTAAAGGCACATCTGATTTATCTCTAATTCCTCCTCACTCAAATCCCGTATCTAAAATTTACTTACACAGAGAAGTCATTAAACAATATACTAAATAAACATCATACTTAATAACAAAATAAGTGATTTGCATTTCCCAATATCTGCATTTCCTTTCAGAGAGCAGGTCACATATCTACAGTCAAATAAATTATTGTATGAACAAACACAACACAGATGTTTTCATCTCAAATTCTACAAATTGGCTAAAATGTAAGGCAAAAAGCTTTCAAGGATAATGTATATTTTGCTTGGTAGGTTTGTGAGATGTTCAACTAACTCTGAATAAGTGAATCCAGGAAAACCAAAGGTAGAAGATTGAGAGATATTTTTTAAAAAAATTTAATTCAAAACAATTTTTAGAGTTTCAAATTCCTGTCCCACATTTTATTTTTAAAATGGAAAATAAAACTGAGCATGTTTCAACCAACCTTTTAAATGCCTCTAAAATTCTGCTAAAGAATATATAAACAAGAAGTAAAAAAAGAAAAGCATCAAGAAAAAAAAACAAACCAATAACTAGTATATTCCATACACTGGATACCAACGTGTGAACAATTAGTGTTTATTATAAAATATAACTAAAAGCAATATAAAAATATGTTTAGAACACTTTAAACAAATAATTGGTTCTTAATAGAAAGCCTCCAGTTATCCAGAAATCTCAAAAATGCCTCATTTCTTAGGCAGCTTCTGCAACCTAGTGTGCACAGTAAAATGAAGAGTCAAACACAAATACTGTAATAAATAGTTTTTACACCATAAAGATAAAAATTTACTGAAAATGTGTATCAAAACTCCTGCCACTCTAATATTACAGTACTAATGTATTATGAACAGAAGTATAAAACCTCAAAAATAAATAAAACCTCAAAACAGCAAAAATAAATAAGACTATTCAACAACAACAAAAAAACCCAAACAGCTCTTTTGCATTAGCTACACTAATTTTCTGTGTCTTTCCAGTCAATATTATGCTGCTTTGTTCCCAACACTAAGTGATTTCTTCTACTTGAAATTTTAAGATAGCTTCAATAGTTGTGAACAATCCAAAAATAAATGGGAATTAGTACTGTATTGTTTCCATTTTAACCAAATTCTTCAATGCAGTACAAAACTAAAACGACCTATTTCAATCTACTGGGAGTTTTCTAATTAAACCAAAGAAAAATAAAATATTATAAAGGCTCTGTTTTCAGTTTTTTAAAAAATCTAAACTAAAAGCCCACATATTTAACTATATGCAGCTTCTGATAAACATAAACCAGCATATTCATTTAGAAATTAAAAGACCACCGTAATATGCTAAAGTCTGTTCCCTCAATAGCATCTGATATCAAAAGCTTCCATTTCCATATAAGCACTGATTCAAGGTAAAGATCTCAAAACAAATCAAGTCTCAATTCCAAGCAAGGTAAAGATATCAAAACAAATGAAATCTAAATTTGAATTTTGCCCATGGGAAAGAATGTCTCCAGCAATTTAAACCTTAAGTAGTTTTAAGATCTAACTAATAGCAGGATAATCAAATAATATTCCTCCATAATGACCTGTACACGGAAACAACCAAGATCTGCATCCCTCACCTCAAAGAATAAATTTTCTATGGTTTTAAATGCATTTTATCAGTATGTATTATAGGACACATACTTTTTACGGTAGAGAGTTATCATTACAATATATATTCCATGATTAGGAGAGATGCATTTAGAAAAGAAAGAATCATTCAATTTCTTTGGATGCCTGTGCAATTTGTCACTCTTTTTACAGCTGGTCATGAATGAAACTCTAGAGTCTACTATGCTGAACCGATAAAGCAACTGTGATTGAAAATATCGAAAACAGAAAGAAAGATGGGGGCGGAGAGATAGAAGGGCCGGGTCTTTTTAAAACTGCAAACACAGTGAGAAAACAAAAAACACCACCAGGAAACAGATTTTACATTCAACTGGTAAGGGGCGACACGCCCCTATACAGGATGCAAGCACAGGCACCGACCCAGGATCTGCTAGGGCTCTGCAAAACCTTCCCCGTAGAGAACTGAGTTAGTTCCTCATTTATTTACTCATCAGGTTAGCCTTTCACATAGAGGTAAATCCCTGAAGTCTCTAAAGCAGACCTGGGAACCATCTAGCCAATATACGCTCTGTAGAAGCTTGGACTACTGGGCGGGAGGGGAAGAATTTCGGCGTGTGGGAAGCAAAGGAGGGCNAAACACAAATACTGTAATAAATAGTTTTTACACCATAAAGATAAAAATTTACTGAAAATGTGTATCAAAACTCCTGCCACTCTAATATTACAGTACTAATGTATTATGAACAGAAGTATAAAACCTCAAAAATAAATAAAACCTCAAAACAGCAAAAATAAATAAGACTATTCAACAACAACAAAAAAACCCAAACAGCTCTTTTGCATTAGCTACACTAATTTTCTGTGTCTTTCCAGTCAATATTATGCTGCTTTGTTCCCAACACTAAGTGATTTCTTCTACTTGAAATTTTAAGATAGCTTCAATAGTTGTGAACAATCCAAAAATAAATGGGAATTAGTACTGTATTGTTTCCATTTTAACCAAATTCTTCAATGCAGTACAAAACTAAAACGACCTATTTCAATCTACTGGGAGTTTTCTAATTAAACCAAAGAAAAATAAAATATTATAAAGGCTCTGTTTTCAGTTTTTTAAAAAATCTAAACTAAAAGCCCACATATTTAACTATATGCAGCTTCTGATAAACATAAACCAGCATATTCATTTAGAAATTAAAAGACCACCGTAATATGCTAAAGTCTGTTCCCTCAATAGCATCTGATATCAAAAGCTTCCATTTCCATATAAGCACTGATTCAAGGTAAAGATCTCAAAACAAATCAAGTCTCAATTCCAAGCAAGGTAAAGATATCAAAACAAATGAAATCTAAATTTGAATTTTGCCCATGGGAAAGAATGTCTCCAGCAATTTAAACCTTAAGTAGTTTTAAGATCTAACTAATAGCAGGATAATCAAATAATATTCCTCCATAATGACCTGTACACGGAAACAACCAAGATCTGCATCCCTCACCTCAAAGAATAAATTTTCTATGGTTTTAAATGCATTTTATCAGTATGTATTATAGGACACATACTTTTTACGGTAGAGAGTTATCATTACAATATATATTCCATGATTAGGAGAGATGCATTTAGAAAAGAAAGAATCATTCAATTTCTTTGGATGCCTGTGCAATTTGTCACTCTTTTTACAGCTGGTCATGAATGAAACTCTAGAGTCTACTATGCTGAACCGATAAAGCAACTGTGATTGAAAATATCGAAAACAGAAAGAAAGATGGGGGCGGAGAGATAGAAGGGCCGGGTCTTTTTAAAACTGCAAACACAGTGAGAAAACAAAAAACACCACCAGGAAACAGATTTTACATTCAACTGGTAAGGGGCGACACGCCCCTATACAGGATGCAAGCACAGGCACCGACCCAGGATCTGCTAGGGCTCTGCAAAACCTTCCCCGTAGAGAACTGAGTTAGTTCCTCATTTATTTACTCATCAGGTTAGCCTTTCACATAGAGGTAAATCCCTGAAGTCTCTAAAGCAGACCTGGGAACCATCTAGCCAATATACGCTCTGTAGAAGCTTGGACTACTGGGCGGGAGGGGAAGAATTTCGGCGTGTGGGAAGCAAAGGAGGGCTCGGAGCACCTGTTAAGGCAGGAAGGCTGGGAGGAGGGATTTGGGGAAAGGGATTGGAGCTGAGTCTCCGAGGACGAGGGGCATCGGGCCCGGCCCTTCTCTGCTTGGGATTCGGGACCGCGAACCAGGCGGAGGAACTAGAAGCAACCTCGAGGGGGGCGGGGAGGATGCTCCGGGAACCATCTATCAAGGACCCCACCGAGAAGAGAGGACACAAAGGGCAGGAGAACGGGACCGCGGGGGGCTGCGAAGTATTCTGCGGCCAAGAAAGCAGAGACGCAGTAGGAGTAAGGGGAAGAGAGGGGAGCGGGGGGCCGAGGCAGGGGAAACGCACCGAAGGGTAAGGCTGGAGGGGCCCGAGCCTCGAAGCGGCCAGCGAAGCGAGGGCAGAACCTCACCTGATACTCCGGGTACTCAAACATGTAGCTCATACTGCACTTATTTTCCTCAAAGCCGAAGAAAACGTCCCATAGCCCCAGGGTGGCCATGAAGACCATGAGGGCATAAAACGCCAGGTTCCAAAGATTGACAGAGTGGAGTAACATGATGCTTCCCCCACTACAGCCGTCAGGCCCTCAGCCCTGTCTGAGGGAACAGAGGAACGTCCCGCTGCCCGCGCGGGAGCGAAACCCGAGCAGCGCGCGCCTGCGCGGACGCCCGGCCTGCCCGCGCGCCCGCCGCGCGTTGCGCCTGCGCGCAGCCTCTGCGAAAACCTTTCAGCCCAGCGTCTCCCTGGGAGAGCGGAGGCGGCGTTGGCCTCGGGAGCGCGAATCTGAGGACCTGGAAAAGAGAGCGCGAAGTGGGCTGGGCTGGAGGGTGAGAGGAGGGAGGAGAGGGCGCGAGGAAAAGGAAAAGGAGGAAAGGGGAGGGGAGGGCAATGGGAGGCCAGCTGGAGAGAAAGAAGAGCGGTAAAGGGGGGACGAGAGAGGCACGGGAGAGCGCGGGAGTCCTGGAGCCGAGGAGAGGGAAGGACTGAGAGTGGGCGTCTGGTGGGCTAACCTGGAGAGAGAGGGAGGCGATTAACGATGGTGAGCCGACCAGGCATGGGGAGGGGAGACATCAGAGCCCGGGGACCATCAGCTGTCACGTCGCGAACATCTCTCCCTGTGCAGCTTAAAAACCCTAACTGTTCAGTTTTGAAACGCCTCAGGCCTCCGCAATTTCGGTTCTCCTAGCGGTGGTGGAGTATATCCACAGCTCTCTGGACCGGTTAGCTTAAACGGAGATCAAACGGCGTTTTCTCCCCGTCCTTGACCGCCGACGTCGGCAACTGCTTAAAAAGCACGAGCTCATAAAAAGCCACCAGCAGGTCGACGAGTTTCTAGTCTTGGTATAAGATAAAAGACTGAATCAGAAAGCATCGTTGATCTTTAAATAATGTTATCAAATTCTTCCATTAACACAGATGCAACCGATAGGTATCTGTGTGATCAATTTGTCGCTAACTTGCCTTACTCCTCAGAACCTCCACCTCTTCGGAATTGGTTCCATATTAACCTATGGAGACAAATTCCCTCAAGCTTCCACTAAGATTCCCTCAAATGATTTAATTCATTTAAATGAATTTCAGTTTGGTTTTGCACAAAAAGGGGATAAAAAAAGTAGCTAGGAAACGATTCATAATCACGTATAGCAGGTTCAAAACACTGAAATTCTTAGAAAGACAGTAGCACCCTCTAAAGCTGACCCAAGAGCAGATAAGTGTGTGTATGTGTGTGTGTGTGGCTAACTACAAAATTATTCTTATTATTTTGGGTACTGACTGAATTTCATTCCACTTGGTCTGATTTTCTGTGCAGATGAAGTGTGGCTATGATATGTAAAATAATTTTAAAACTATAAGGAAGCTTATAGTTTATCTCATGATACCATGATATTCATATGTTCAGAGCACCTGGTGTCTGGGGTGGAATTAGGAATTTGTGCAGGGTATAAGGAGTCATTTGGGAAAGAATTTAAATTATACATTAAAAATGGAGTGCTCAATAATCTGGGATCTTGAGAACATCACAGGCAGGATATCTGCTCCTTGTTTCCCCTAGCATATTGTGATCAGCACAAATAAACCAAAGGTGAAGCTGCACTCACATCTGTTTATTCCAGTGTCTCAAACATAATGTACGTATGAGTTACTTGGAGATTATAAAGCAGATTCTGGGCTTCCTTTATGGCTCAGTGATAAAGAATCTGCCTACCAATGTAGGAGACACAGATTCTAGCCCTGGTCCAGGAAGATCTGATGTGCTCCGGAGCAACTAAGCCACAATTATTATGGAACCTGAGCTCTATGGCCTGGAAACCACAACTACTGAGCCCATACACACTGATGCCTGTGTGCCCTAGAGCCCATGCCACAATGAGAAGCCTGTACACACCATAACTACAGAAAAGCCCTCGCAGCAACCAAGAGTCAACACAGCCAAAAATAAATAAATAAAAAGCAGATTCTGATTCTGTTCTGGAGTGAAACACAAGATTCTGCATTTCTAACAATCTCCTGGGTGATGCCGGTGATGCTGGTCAGTAGACTACACTTTGAGTAGCCAGGATTTATCCTTCCTGAGAGCTCGGCTCTGCAGAGAAAACACTGAACCTGAAGATGACAGAGCTTACTGTTCTGATGGCTTACATGAGTGGTGGCAACCTCCTATCTTGATTATCTTCTAAGAAAAGAGAGGCAGAGAGACAAGTAATCATTCTAGCACTATACCTTTTAACTTTCTTTTTTCCTATTACAAAATTATCCCCATCCTGGCTTCAGTTCATTTCATGTCTAACCTAACCCAGACTATCACTTAACCACTCTCTGCCAGTGCTGTCAACTTCCTGAACTCTTGTCTTTCAATCTTATTCTGTTTATAATCCAACCCTAAATTGATATAATCTCTGAGCTCTGACACCAGTGTATCTGAGCACTGCTGGAGAAAATGACACAATCAGTGGAATTACTGTTCAGAAGTATTTTTATGTTTCTGGTCAACTCCCTCTCCTAGTCCTCAAACCACCTCTTTTTAAGCTGCCTACACCATCTTTCTGTTTAAGCAGATTATCTTCATAAGTACATAAGTTTATCTTCATATTTACAGAGATGATTTTTATTTTCACGTATACATTCTTTCAACTCTTTGTTTCCAAGTTCATTATCTCCATCCAGTCCTAATTCAGTTAATATGTCTGAAGTGATTGGAACAATGCCTGGCAAATAGTAAGCATTATTATCATTATTATGGTGTCATTAGAGGACATCAAAAGCAAATCCTTCTAGTTGTGTTTTAGTTCCCATTGCCTCCTTTCTCTTTTGGAAATTAGTTCTATCAAATTAGTATCTGTCAGTCTCTTCAACTCTTCTCTCTCCCTTGAAGCATATAAATATGCTCAGATCATACTAATGTTATCCTTCTAGTTTTATTGAGATATAATTGACAATTTTAAGGTGTAGAGCATAATTATTTAACTTACATCATGAAATGATTTCCATAAGAAGTTTAGTGAACACTAATAATCTCATATAGAGACACAATTAAAGAAGTAGAAAAAAATTTTCCTTGTTAGGAGAACTCTTAGGATTTACTCTCTTAAGAGCTTTTATAGATAACATACAGCAGTGTTAACTATATCTATCATATTGTACATTCTATCCCTAGTACTTATTTATAACTGGAAGTTTTTTGCCTTTGACCACCTTTGTCCAGTTGCCCCTTTCTCTACCCCAGGCTCTGGTAACCACAAATCTGGTCTCTTTTTCTGTGCGTTTATTTGTTTCTGAAGTATAATTGACCTACAATACTGTTAGTTCCTGATGTACAACATAGTGATTCAATATTTCTATGCATTTCAAATTGATCACTACGATAAGTCTAATTACCAATCCATCACCATAAAGAGACATTATGGTATTATTGACTATATTCCCCACACTTTACATTTAATACCTGTGACTCATTCATTTTGTGACTGGAAGTTTGTACCTCATAATCTCACTCACCTATTTCTCTCATCCTTGTACCCCACCTGCCTTCTGGCAGCCACNACGATAAGTCTAATTACCAATCCATCACCATAAAGAGACATTATGGTATTATTGACTATATTCCCCACACTTTACATTTAATACCTGTGACTCATTCATTTTGTGACTGGAAGTTTGTACCTCATAATCTCACTCACCTATTTCTCTCATCCTTGTACCCCACCTGCCTTCTGGCAGCCACTTGTTTGTTCTCTGTATTTGTGGTTCTGGGTTTTGTTGTGTTTGTTCATTTGTTCTGTTTTTTTTTTTTTAGATTCCATATAAGTGAAATCATACAGTAGTTGTCTTTCTCTGTCTGATTTATTTCACATAAGCTAATACCTTCTGGGTCTATCTATCTTGTTGCAAATGGCAAGATTTCATTTTTTATGGTTGAATACTATTCCATCATATATACACATATACGTGTGTGTGTGTGTGTATCACAAATTCTTTATCTATTCATCTATTGATGGGAAGTTGGGTTATGTCCATATTTTGGCTATTATGAATAATGCTGCAATGATCACAGAGGTACATACATCTTTCTGATTTAGTATTTTTGTTTTCTTCAGATAAGTACCCAGAAGTAGAACCGCCAAGTCACTCATGCATGCTAAATCATTTCAGTCATGTCCAACTCTTTGCCACCTTATGAACCATAGCCCACCAGGCTCCTCTGTTCATGGGGATTCTCCAGGCAAGCATACTGGAGTGGGTTGCCATTTCCTTCTCCAGGGGATCTTCTCAACCCAGGGATGATTCCCTGTGATTTATGTCTCCTGCATTGGCTGGCAGGTTCTTTACCACTAGTGCCACCTGGGCCAGGTCATAGTGTAGTTCAACTTAAAATTTTTTGAGGAACCCACTGTTTTCCATAGTGGTTACACCAATTGAAATTTCTACTAACACCTCCACCTCACTAACATTTGTTATTTGTTGTCTTTTTTATAATAGCCATTCTAAGAGGTGAGAGGTGATTTCTCATTGTGGTTTTGACTTGCCTTAGCTCTTATTAAAATAAAAAGACAAATCTTCCCTGCAACTATTGCCTATAACTCTTATCTTTTCATCTCAGTTAGGATTTTTTAAAGGTATGACTTTTTAAATTTGTGTGTGCATGCTAAGTTGCTTCAGTCTGTCTAACTCTTTGTGACCCTATGGACTGTAGCCTGCCAGGCTTCTCTGTCCATGGGATTCTCCAGGCAAGAATACTGGAATGGGTTGCACTTAATGCAAATTTCATAAAGGAAATGACCATATTATAATCATTTGACAATCAACTGAAATATTTACTAAATTCATTAATGTATCAGTTTTCTTAGGAACCAGAGATCAAATTGCCAACATCCACTGGATCATAGAAAAAGCAAGAGAGTTCCAGAAAAACATCTACTTCTGCTTTATTAACTATGCCAAAGCCTTTGACTGTGTGGATCACAACAAATTGTGGAAAATTCTTAAAG
Organism: Neotragus moschatus; assembly: GCA_006410615.1. Lineage (NCBI taxonomy): Eukaryota > Metazoa > Chordata > Mammalia > Artiodactyla > Bovidae > Neotragus > Neotragus moschatus. The sequence goes on along the minus strand of SJYA01000305.1, from coordinate 1,018,743 downwards.
AGATGGGGATACCACACCACGTTACATGCCTCTTGAGAAATCTGTACGCAGATCAAGAAATTACAGTTAGACCTGGACATGGGGAGATGAACTGGTTCCAAATAGGCATAGGAGTACATCAAGGCTGTATATTATGCTGCTTATTTAACTTCCCTAGAGAAGGAAATGGCAACCCACTCCAGTATCCTTGCCTGGAAAATTCCATGGATAGAGGAGCCTGGCAGGCTATATAGTTCATGGACTTGCAGAGTCAGACACAACTGAGTGACTTCACTTTCCTTTCACTTTCATGCAAAGTTCTGGGCTGGATGAAGCACAAGCTGGAATCAAAATTGCTTCGAGAAATATCAATAACCTCAGATACGCAAATGACACCACCATTATGGCAGAAAGTGAGAGCTTCTTGATGAAAGTGAAAGAGGAGAGTGAAAAAGCTGGCTTAAAGCACAACATTCAGAAAAGAAGATTATGGCATCCGGTCTCATCACTTCATGGCAAATAGATGGGGAAATGATGGAAACAATGCAGACTTTATTTTCTTGGGCTCCAAAATCACTGCAGATGGTGACTGCAGCCATGAAATTAAAAGATGCTTGCTCCTTGAAAGAAAACCTATGACCAACCTAGATAGCATATTAAAAAGCAGAAACATTACTTTGCCGACAAAGGTGCGTCTAGTCAAAGCTATGGTTTTTCCTGTAGTCATGTATGGATGTGATAGTTGGGCCATAAAGAAAGCTGAATGCCAAAGAATTTGTTGGAGGAGACTCTTTTTTTTTTTTTTTGGAGACAGACCGACAACGGTGGATGCAACCACAGAGTCACAGAGATCTGACTCCAGAAGTCAGGCAGCCTCTGGCCCAGCCCTGNAAATCAGTCCTGAATATTCACTGCAAGGACTGACGGTGAAGCTGAAGTTCCAATACTTTGGCCACGTAATGCAAAGAACTGACTCATTTGAAAAGACCCTGATGCTGGGAAAGACTGAAGGCAGGAAGAGAAGGGGACAACAAAGGATGAGATGGTTGGATGGCATCACTGACTTGATGGACATGAGCTTGAGAAAGCTCTGGGAGTTGGTGATGGACAGGGAAGCCTTGCAAGCTGCAGTTCATGGAGTCACAAAGAGTCGGACAAGACTGAGCAAATGAACTAAACTTTCTTAGGAAACCTTTTAGGCTTGCTTAAGCTCCCCTTCGTTTTTGTCTATTTTATTTACTGGAGGCAAAAACTATCCTGTCAATGCATGGTAACCACCCTCATATTACCTGATTTTGAATATAGGAAAAAAGAATGGTGCTTTTTGGTATGGGAATCTATTTGCTTTTCAATATAACTGAATAAATTATATTGATATTGATACCAAAGTACTACACACATGTGACAGGTTTTTAAATAAGCTTTATTTCCTTTGTTTCCTTATACATACACACACACATAAATATATGTATGTGTACTAGATTGGCTCTTAGAAACCAAAATTTATTCTACTCAATTTGTTTAAAGCTTTTTCTCAAACTTGTTAGTATTTACCTCCTAGTACCTTATATGCACAGCCTCCCCAGTGGCTCAGCAATAAAGAATCCACCTGCAAAGGAGGAGACATGGGTTTGATCCCTGGGTGGGGAAGTCCCCCTGGAGGAGGAAATGGGAACCCACTGCAATATTCTTGCCTGGAAAATTCCACAGACAGAGGAGTCTGGCGAGCTGCAGTCCATGTGGTCGCAAAGAGTCAGACATAACTGTGCAGCTGAGCACCTTTTATGTAACAGGCATTCAATAACGTTTGTTTTTAATTTACTTGAAAATAAATCAGATTCTACAAATTACAGTCGTAAAGCCTCACCTTTTTCTCTGATGTTTCAAAGCTTGAAAAGAAAACATAATGCCAGCAACTCTGTGGCTGCTAGCTCTGTTTCCAAGGAAACAGAGAATAAATCATCAAAAACAAAATAAGGATTTTCAACCTGATTACCCTTTTCCCACCAGTTCAGTCTCCATTGCTGCAAAATGAAAGGCAACATAACCTCAGCCCTGCAATTCAGATTTTTAATTCCGTTTGTGCTGTCTCTCACTATTAAAACCAGGAGAAAAATTTAATCTCTTGGGTTGTATGTTGGTTTTCTCCTAGAGAGTTAAACTCATTCACAAGGATGAAGAATATCTTTTGAGTATAAAACACCATGTACATTTGCTTAATAAGTTAATATGTTTTAACATCAAAACTGTCAAATGTTTAAATTATTGAATCTCACATTTAACATTTCTTGGAAATAATATAAGTAATGAGAATTTCTAAGAAAAGGATAAAGAGTTCTAGGATGAAATGTTTTATTTAAAGAAATAAGAAAGAGGAGAGGATTAAAAAATGATAGGAATCAAGGGGTAAATGACTGCATTTTCATTTCACAGAGCAAAATATCATTATAACATTGTTCTTTTTTCTGCAGATTTGTATTTACTGTGATAAAAATCATGATCTGGAACAATATCAATAACTATAGATAACAAAACTTTGATTTATCATTGTCATATTACCTAGTGGTGCTCTGTGTTTTATAAAGGCAGTGTTCCTTTCAAATCAACACATTTTACATCTTAAATTTACAAAATGTTATGTGTTAGTTATATCACAATAAACCTGGGGGAATAAAAAGCAGTATTCCTGTAATTTAAAAATGTAGTTAAAACCAGATTCTCTTTGGGGTAAAGTGCACAATAGAAATTTGCTTTAATGGAAGTACAGTTCAGGAAGGTCTAGGTGGCATATTAATATTTTTTAGATAATGAATACTGAAATTCAGATAATAGCGCTAATGGGAAAGAATGATTCATATCACCATTGTTTGGAGACTTCCTTACATCAGTTTTCCACTTATGGCCTGGCCTACACGAGGGTGTTGGTCATTTTTAATACTTACACTCAGTATCGAGTAATTGGAGGTATTCTTCCTTGTTTTTGAATATATATATTCAATTTTGAATATATATTTATTTAATAATACCCTATATTTTACATAAAGGTTTTAGCTACATCTGGACTTTTACTATGAAAGGCAAAATTTGTGGTATTCAAACACATTTTAATTATAAACACTAATAGTCAAAGTAGACTACATTTTGTGAAAAAACTCAATATTTATAAAAATTTTTGAAAAAGACTTGGAGAATAAAATATTAATCTAGAAATTTAGCTAACATAAAAACCTTAATGTTAAGAGAGAATATATAGTACCAACATGTGAAACACACACTTATCTTGAGAACAGTAAAGCATATAGGAAAAAATGGTGAGTTCTGGCTAAAGGACATGTTCATATATTTAAGCAAAGTATGGAACGTGATAAGACCTGATAGAAATATTAGCAAGGGATCTGGAAATGTATCCTCATTTGTATACTGAGGAAGTTGCACTAAATCAGAAGTCACTGAACTTTGTATAAAGGGCCAGATAATATTTTCAGCCTTGTCGGCCATAAAGTCTCTGTCACAATTACTCAACTCCTGTTGTAACATGAATGGACCTGCAGATAATAGGTAAATAAATATGATTGTGTTCTAATAAAACTTTATTTACAAAAACAGGCAGGGGGTCAAATTTGGTTTCTTGGCCATAGTTTGCTGATCCCTGAGCTAGAAGATTCTCCCAATATTCCAGATTTAATATTCTGTACCTGTGAATATTAACGTTAGCCAATGCCACTTTCCTGATTTTCTAAACTCATTAGACATTGGTCAAGAAGTGCAACTAATGATGAAAGAGCAGGAAACTTAGCTTTTAAGTGTTTTTCAAACTTTAGCTAAATGTACGTCAATTTAACCAGAGTTGTATTTAATATCACTGTGCATATGCATGAAATATTGTGACACTGCTTGATATAGTATTATGACTAATTTTATTAATAGATCTATTTAAATTAACTACCTAATATATTTTATGAAGCATATTCATATATATATGGATATAAGAAATCTCTCTAAGAATCTTTAAGGCAAAATAATCACCAATAATTTTTTTTGTTGTATTTGCACCATTAATTTTTATGAATCTTAAGTTTCCTTTTAGGGGGCTAGGGGCCAAAGCAATAGTCACTCATATGTTAGGTCAGAAAGCTAAGCCTACACAAAGTTCTACAGTTGCCTTTCTTACCATATGAGTGTTTCATCTACAAAACTTTTAATGCATGTCTCCCCTGATCCTGGTGATAGACCACAGAGAAAAAAAATCACATGTAAATATTTTTTTATGCTAAAAGCAGGGTAAGCAGAAGGTATCTATGGGACTTGAGGGACAAACTCCTGTTTAAGATAATCTCAGTAAAAAATGAGATGATGGTGGAAGCGAACTGACATTTCTAGGAAGACTTGTTATGGGTGGATTTCTCTGGTGGTCCAGTGGTTAAAAATCCACCTGCCAATGCAGGGGACTCTGGGAAGAGTCCACATGCCATGGAGTAACTAAGCCCACGAGCTGCATGCGTGTGCCTAGAGCCCACGCCTAAAGCCCATGCTCCATAAGAAGAAAGGCCCCAGCTATGAGAAACCCTGCACACCACAATGAAGAGTAGCCCCAGCTTGCTGCAACTAGAGAAAGCCTGCACGTAGCAACAAAGACCCAGCACAGCCATAAATAAATAAATAAATAAAAATTTTAAAACAAAATTGTTATGGGAATCTCATTTTTCTTGATTAGTTAGACTTTTAATGCTAAATTACTTATGACCTAATAAGAAGCAGAGGGAGTTTCTAAGGAGTCCAAACTTCAAAATGAACCTTTGTCAGGTGAGTTTAATGTAAGGAGGCCTGGTTCAGTTTTTATCTTTGACTCACAATTTTTAATGATTTGGGAAATTATCTTGAGCCTCAGTTTCCTCATCTGAAAAACAGGAAGAATAATTCTACTCTGAGGGTTGCTGGGAAGATTACAAATATTTGTGTAAAGTGTGATATGATAAAATAACTGTGATATGTATTAGAAACACAGAAAATGTAACTAGTATTACTATGAGCTTCATAGCACTTGGCTACTTAGAAAAGCTAGTAGTAGACCCAGTAAACTCAAAAAGACTTGCCTGGTACCAGAATGAAAAATAAAAAAGAAAGACTAGTGGTTCACAAGTAACAGAACATAAGGACCACCATCTTTTTAATCTGTCAAAGAGGCTAACAAGATATATGGCACCAAATTGACATTCAGAAATACTGACTAAATTAAAAAAAGGTGGGAAGTCCTTTAAAGGGGAGATGAATACACTTTACTAACAGGCAGCAGAAAGATGCATGATCTTTTAGTATTTTTAGGAGCTGGGTAGTTTCCCCAAGGGAAGCACATTTCAGGGAAAGCACAGAGCTTCTGTGGACAGTTGATTTCGGACGCCTGTCACACCTGTGGTCCGGGGCAGCATCCAGCATGTGTCTGTTTCTCTGTTTAGTGGCTCTTCTTAAAGCTGTGTGACACTTTTTCCCTCTGTATTGCAAGGCTTACTGCAAACACATGGCTGCTATTATGTTTCTTAAGCCCTTTCTGCTGGGCAGTTGCCAGCTGCTAAAGCCTGCTTCAAAGACCCCAAGAAATGAAACACATGGGAAGATCCCAGGTTCACTTGCTGGATGTTGTGGAGGCCAATGCCAAGATAAGCACAATAAGCGTCCCTGACTCTGCTGTTCTGAAAACCCTCAATTCAGTGAGTCACATTATAAAGCTCTAGGAACTCCCCTCAAAGATGTTCTGCATGACTAATACCCATTTGGTTCTTTGGGTAGAGACAGAGCCAGCAGGCAGAGTCTGTCTGGGAGGGGTTAACCTGATTTTCAATTTGTTATATCTTTTCCTGTGTCTTGTGGCTGGGTTACATGCCGTGAGTTTTAAGCAGACAGGTATGTACTGGTACCCATGTCTTCTCAGTCTAGCCTAACAATTCCTATTCCAGTGCTCCTGACTTACACTGATGGCTATGTGTTTGGAAGATAATGGGTCCTCCTTTCTCCTAACTGGTGCCAAGATGGGTCTCTCCAAGCAGTCTGTTAAAAGAATCCACAAAAGTAAGGATAAGACTGAGATCAGAAACTGAGGAGGTGACAAGTTGCCAAAGTGTAAAGAAGCCGTTGTTGCTATTGAGTCACTAAGTCATGTCCGACTCCGCGACCCGATGGACTGCAGCACGCCAGACCTCACTGTCCNATGGGTCTCTCCAAGCAGTCTGTTAAAAGAATCCACAAAAGTAAGGATAAGACTGAGATCAGAAACTGAGGAGGTGACAAGTTGCCAAAGTGTAAAGAAGCCGTTGTTGCTATTGAGTCACTAAGTCATGTCCGACTCCGCGACCCGATGGACTGCAGCACGCCAGACCTCACTGTCCCTATCTCCCAGAGTTTGCTCAAACTCATGTCCATTGAGTCAGTGATGCCATCCAACCATCTCATCCTCTGTCGTCTCCTTCCCCTCCTGCCCTCGATCTTTAAAGCAGAGTGAAAATCAGAACAAAGTCAATGTTTCAAGACAACAACCAGAGGCTCCAAGTCTGAATAGAAAAAAAAAAAGGTGAGAACCAGAGTCTAAGGAGCAAAATGAAGATGACTGCTGGGGGGGTGCCAGCAGAGAGACAAGAGCAAGGGAACTCAAAATATATCATAGTTAAATTGACTGTAGAGCATATTTCTATGGTCAGATGCCAACATGTCTTGGAGGCCCCAGATATGCTTCTATGGACCTCCCTGTTTCCCCTCATTCATATCTACCTCTCCATGCTAAATATAAGCATCGTGGATTAATGGTGCTAATATTGTGTGAAACTGGGTAATGATCCTCATCAGATATTTGTACACCCATGTTCATAGAAGCGTTATGTGTTCATGACAAAATGTAGAAGCAACCCAAGAGTCCATATATAAATGAAGAGATAAACAAAATATGGTGTGTGTGTACATAATATATGTGTTTATATAATGGAATATTATTCAGCCTTAAAGAGTATGGGAATTCTGACACCTGCTACAAAATAGATGAATCTTGAGGACATTAAGCAGAATGAAATAAGCCAGTCACAAAAAAGATAAATACCATATGATTCCACCTGTGTGAGGTTCCAAGAGTAGTCAAATTCATAGAAATAGAAAATAGAACATGGTTATCAGGGGCTGGGAGGGGCAAGAGTGGGGAGTTATTTTTAACGAGTATAGCATTTCAGTTTTGCAAGATGAAACAAGTCTGGAGATGAAAGGTGGCGATGGTTGTGTAACAAGGGAAATGCATGTAAGGCTACTGAATTGTACACTAAAAAATGGTTAAGATAATAAACCTTATGTTTTATATATTATTTACCACAATTTTTTCAAGGGGTGATTGCCTTGGAGGATTATCACTTTTCATAGCAGTGGTGACTGGTGTGAATCATACACAAATTCTGACCTCAGTGCGTTTTCAGTTTAGCGAGAAACCCAATGATTCTTGTTCTTAGGAAAGAGAAAATATCAAAAGATATTTTTAGTAATTTTTAGACTCACTCACAAGTAGAAGTGTCTTCCTTTTGGCACCACCAAGAAGCGAATATTTTGCTGACAAGATGTTAAGTTTCCCGAGAAGTAATTAATAGCCCATCCTACTATGAGAGAAAGTAGGGGAGGAAAAGGAGGCAGATTAGGGAAAAGTGTTATGTGGAATGCAATGTGCTCAAGAAAAATCAGAAAAAAAAGAGAAAAGGGTGGGGAATGAAGATAGCAGAAGTGAAAAGTAGAAAGAAACATAAATTTGAAGAAAAAGAAAAAAAATGTAGCGGTGCTGTGCTTAGTCGCTCAGTCATGTCCGACTGTTTGCAACCACACGAACTGTAGCCCACCAGGTTCCTCTATCCATGGGATTCTCCAGGCCAGAATACTGGAGTGGGTTGCCATGCCCACCTCCAGGGGATCTTCCCATCCCAGGGATCAAACCCAGGTTTCCCACATTGCAGGTGGATTCTTTACCAACTGAGTCACCAGAGAAGCCCTCTACTAAAGCCTGTGAACCCCTAACAGTGAGCATGACAACAAGGGCCTTGGAACTTTAAGGCACAATAATCTGTCAGCAGAAGAGCTCAACAGTAAAGACACTGTGGAACAAATGGGAGAACAAGAGAAGACTCTACACATGGACATCACCAGATGGTCAACACCAAAATCAGATTGCTTACATTCTTTGCAGCCAAAGATGGAGAAGCTCTATACAGTCAGCAAAAACAAGCCCGGGAGCTGACTGTGGCTCAGATCATAAGCTCCTTATTGCCAAATTCAGACTTAAATTGAAGAAAATAGGTAAAACTACTAGGCCATTCAGGTAGGATGTAAATCAAATCCCTTATGATTATACAGTGGAAGTGACAAACAGATTCAAGGGACTATATCTGATAGAGTGCCTGATGAACTATGGAATGAGGTTCGTGACATTGTACAAGAGACAGGGATAAAGACCGTCCCCAAGAAAAAGAAATGCAAAAAAGCAAAACGGCTCTCTGAGGAGGCCTTACAAATAGCTGTGAAAAGAAGAAAAGTGAAAAGCAAAGGCGAAAAGGAAAGATATACCCACTTGAATGCAGGGTTCCAAAGAATAGCAAGGAGACATAAGAAAGCCTTCCTCAGTGATCAANAGTTAAAGCTCAGGAAATACTGGCTCTAATTATTGTTTTTAGCACTTCTATCGTTTGTCTCCTTACTTTAATGGTATGGGAGGTGGTATTGGGCCGGGGGTGGGGGGAGGGCATTATGGGTTTCTAGGTTAAAACACACGATTCCATGATTTTAAGACCTTTGCCTTGTGGTCAAAAGGAATAAAGAGCAGAAAAAGATGAATTAGAGCCTGTTTTCCTAACTAAGAGCCATCTGAGGCTCTGACCATCATTTCTCTTCTGAGGCATAGTCTAAGGCAAAGTGGAACATCTCATGTAAAATAATGGTGGTTAAATACAGAAGGCTTTCTAAATATGTTCTTATATTCCTTCTAAGTTAAACTTTAGCTTCTTTCCATCATTATTTTTTAAATATATCAACATAATGCCATTACACCTAATTAAAATCACAGCTAGTGTGTTACATATAATATCTGAGATTGTAACAATTAATTTCCTGTTTATTTACTTATTACACTTTTTATTTTGAAACATGCTTATAAAGAAAAGGAGGCAATTGAATNTATTTTTTAAATATATCAACATAATGCCATTACACCTAATTAAAATCACAGCTAGTGTGTTACATATAATATCTGAGATTGTAACAATTAATTTCCTGTTTATTTACTTATTACACTTTTTATTTTGAAACATGCTTATAAAGAAAAGGAGGCAATTGAATTTTTTTTATTTTTACATAAATACTGAATATTTTTTTATGTGATACTAAGAATTCTGGCTACGGTCATCAATGTCAGATATGAAGTAACTGTTCACAAAAATATGACAGAGATAGACACAATCTCCATGATTGCAAATGCCTAAGTGCTCACATTATTCTTCATGAACCACATGCTTTAAGTAGTGATCAAGCCTAGCCATTGTCCTTCTCACAGGCAATGTGTCATGAAGTAAGAAGAGTCCCATCTTTGTGACATGCCATGTTTCACTGCCAGCAGGAGAGGATCTGGGTTTTTTTCTTGTTTTTGGCCAGTTAGTTGGTAGGTAATGATATGGTAGCTCAAATATGTCATTTTTCAGCAGTAACTATCATAATTTCTATTGGTGCAGAAAATCAACAATGGTTGTTCACACTCTGCACAATGGAAAGACAGGTGTTTTGACAACAGTGGTGCTAGTACTAGGGCCTCGAAAACAAAACAAGGGTATGAAAAGTGGTGTGTGTGTGTGTGTGTGTGTGTGTGTGTGTGTGTGTGTAGTGAATGTGAAGATGCCCTTGGATAATGATAGCCTGGTGTCTTCAAAAAGGAAAATAAAAAAAGCAAACTGTTCTGAGGTCTGGCAAAGGATAGATCACTAGAAATAATTTTAGAGAATTGTTTAAAAAAAAAAAACAGAAACATGGAGATGTTACATGTCTGTATAAAATTCAAGCCCTTTTGAAGACTCAGGGAAATGGTAAAAACAATAACAATCTCATGTGCTTAATTGTTACCCAAATTCTTTGTTTAAAATACTAGCAAGTTTATTTTCTTATTAAGGAATACAGTCCATCGTAAGCAACTTGGAAAATACAGCTAGATAGAGTATCATTTAAATAATCCATTATCCCACTAACTACCTTTGCATGAGTTCATTTTATACAAAGCAACTGCTGTGATCTTTGTAGATTGTTCATCTGCTCAGAACGCTTTAATGGATCCTTGGCACACCTCGAAGTCTAAATGACTTTCCCTGACTACACAGCCCCAAATGACCTGGCCCCAGGCTCTCTCTGTTTCTCCCTAACTTGCCATCACTCTTGCCTTACCTCCAGAATATTGAGCTAGGATTTCTCAAACATTCCAAGCTCATTCCTACTACAGAGCATTTCCAGCTGTTCCTTGACTAGAACCTTCTTTATCCAGGTACTCATGGCCTTGGCTATGGATTCATTCAGGTCTCTACTCAGCATCAGCCCGCAAATAGGCCATCCCTGAGCACCCCATCTGAAACAACACCCTTCCCATAATCTCCCCTTCTGAATCCTACCACTTCTAAACCTCCTTTTGGCACCATTATATAACTTTGGATTGCATATTACTTTTTTAAATCTCCATGCATATTCACTAAAATGTAAGCTTCCTGACGATGTTTTTGGTCATCAGTGCATCCGCAGTGTTGATCAAAACTATTCACCTACAACGTGCTCTCAATAAATATCTATTGAGTAAATGAATATCCAATGTTAACATTCTGATTATAAAAATTAAAAATAATGTCTTGGGCTGCTAATTTGGAGAATTCTTCTAAATGCTTTACATTTGCAAACATATTGAATCCTCCTAACAATCAGATAAGAAAGGTGTCATTATTTTTCCCAATCTTATGAGTCAGGAAACTGAGACAACAGAAATACTTGCCCAAGTTAGAGTTAGTTACTGACAGAATCAGAATATGAAACTAGGCAGGCTGGCCTCAGAGCCAAAATCTAAATCGCTAGTCAACCGTGTCCTTTCTTTCTCACTGTTATACAAACACACACACACACACACACTTACATGCACAAACGTGCACAGAAGGGCAGAGCTAACAGTATTTGGAGAATATTTTCCACATAATTAAATATGCTCTGGCAAGATTACTTTATGCCTGTACCATATTTCATTCTATGAGTTTGTCAGAAGGATTTTTAAAGCATTCTCATATGATGAACATTTATAGATATTATTCTTTTACTATTGTTATTAATGTAATGAATATTATTGTCTATAAATTAAATTATTAGATAAACAAGTGTATTTTTTCTCAGGGTTTTAAATTTTATATTACCAAGTTGTTCTCCAGAAAAAATAACATAATATCCATTTCTTCATACCGTTACAAACCTGAGTATATATATTTAAATTTTATTCATTTTGATAAGAAAATTTTATTTAATACATGCCTGCTTTTTCAGAGAGGTTGAACCAAGAATATTAGAAATATCAAGGGAACATTTCATGCAAAGATGTGCAAAATAAAAGACAGAAATCATATGGACCTAACAGAAGCAGATAGTAAGAAGAGGTGGCAAGAATACACATAAGAACTATACAAAAAAGATCTTCATAACCCAGATAATCATGATGGTGTGGTCACTCACCTAGAGCCAGACATCCTGGAATATGAAGTCAAGTCCCATCACTACAAACAAAGCTAGTGGAGGTGATGAAATTCCAGTTGAGCTGTTTCAAAGCCTGAAAGATGATGCTGTGAAAGTGCTGCACTCAATATGCCAGCAAATTGGGAAAACTCAGCAGTGGCCACAGGACTGGAAAAGGTCACTTTTCATTCCAATCCCAAAGAAAGGTAATGCCAAAAAATGCTCAAACTACCACACAATTGCACTCATCTCACACACTAGTAAAGTCATACTCAAAATTCTCCAAACCAGGCTTCAAGAATACGTGAACCGTGAACATTCAGGTGTTCAATCTGGATTTAGAAAAGGCAGAAGAACCAGAGATCAAATTGCCAACATCCGCTGGATCATGGAAAAGGCAAGAGAGTTCCAGAAAAACATCTACTTCTGCTTTACCGACTATGCCAAAGCCTTTGACTGTGTGGATCACCACAAACTGTGGAAAATTCTGAAAGAGATGGGAATATCAGACCACCTGACCTGCCTCTTGAGAAATCTGTATGCAGGTCGGGAAGAAACAGAACTGGACATGGAACAACAGACTGGTTACAAATAGGGAAAGGAGTACGTCAAGACTGTATATTGTCACCCTGCTTATTTAACTTATATGCAGAGCACACCATGAGAAACGCTGGACTGGATGAAGTGCAAGCTGGAATTAAAGTTGCCAGGAGAAATATCAATAACCTCAGATATGCAGATGACACCACCCTTATGGTTATGGGAGAAAGTGAAGAAGAACTAAAGAGCCTCTTGATGAAAGTGAAAGAGGAGAGGGGAAAAGTTGGCTTAAANAAGTTGGCTTAAAAACTCAACATTCAGAAAACAAAGATTATGGCATCCAGTCCCATCACTTCATGGCAAATAGATGGGGAAACGATGGAAACAGCAACAGACTTTATTTTTTGGGTTCCATAATCACTGCAGCTGGTGACTGCAGCCATGAAACTAAAAGATGCTTACTCCTTGGAAGAAAAGTTATGACCAACCTGCTGCTGCTGCTGCTGCTAAGTTGCTTCAGTCGTGTCCGACTAGACAGCATAAAAAAAGCAGAGACATTACTTTGCCAACAAAGGTCCATTTAGTCAAAGCTTTGGTTTTTCCAGTGGTCACGTATGGATGTGAGAGTTAGACTATAAAGAAAGCTGAGCACTGGAGTATTGATGCTTTTGAACTGTGGTGTTGGAGAAGACTCTTGAAAGTCCCCTGGACTGCAAGGAAATCCAAGCAGTCCATCCTAAAGCAAATCAGTCCTGAATATTCATTGGAAGGACTGATGTTGAAGCTGAAACTCCAATACTTTGGCCACCTGATGCAAAGAACTGACTCATTTGAAAAGACCCTGATGCTGGGAAAGATTGAAGGTGGGAGGAGAAGGGGATGACAGAGGATGAGATGGTTGGATGGCATCACTGACTCAATGAACGTGAGTCTGAGTCAGCTCCGGGAGTTGGTGATGGACAGGGAAGCCTGGCATGCTGCACTCCATGAGGTCACAAAGAGACGGACATGACTGAGTGACTGAGTTGGACATGACTGAGTGACTGAACTGAGCTGAACTGAACATGTAGATTCAGAAAAAAACTGATGATAATGACTTAGGGAGAATTCACATATTTACAACCTAAGTCTTCCTGTCCAAGAATGTATCTTTTTATTTTTTTAATCTATATTTTTGTTATCAGGAGTATCTCATAGTTTTTCTTACATAGAGTTTACCCATTTTTAAAACTAATTTTGTTTCAGTATTATACTTCTGTTCTTCTAAATACAGTCTACTCCAATCCTACATATACAGGGCAGAAAATAAACACAGATGTAAAAACAGTCTTTTGGACTCTGTGGGAGAAGGTGAGGGTGGGATGATTTGACAGAATAGCACTGAAACATATATATTACCATATGTTAATAGATGACCAGTGGAAGTTCAATGCCTGAAGCAGGACACCCAAAGCCAGTACTTTGGGACAACCCAGAGAGGGATGGTGGGGAGAGAGGTGGGAGGGGATTTCAGGATGGGGGGACACATGTATACCCATGGCTGATTCATGTTGACGTATGGCAAAAACCATCACAATATTTTAAAGTAATTATCCTCTAATTAAAATAAATAATTACAAAAATAAATACAGTCTATTCTTCCATTATTTCTTGTATCTGCTTATTGTTTATATGAAGCTATTGACTTTATATCAATTTTATATCCTATGTCTTTAATAAATTGTCTTACTATAATTTCTATAAATTTTTCCATATAGTTTTTGTTTTCTAGTTAATCATGTTATCTTCAAAGAGAGTTTTTCATCTTTCTTTCAATTATTATGTAATTAAATGCTTTCTCTTGTCTAATTGTATTGGCTAATACTTCTGCTTCCAATATTAAATAGTAAATGGACATAGTGGTCATCTTTGTCTTTTCCTACTTTTAGTAATGTTTTTCCATTAAAGAAGGAACTGGCTTATGGGCTAAACTACCCTTCAATTCCTTTTTAATTGAGTATTTTCAACTTGAATGGATATTGAATTTTATCAAATGCTTTTCTGAAGGCAATGATCTGACTTTTCTCATTAGTTTTATTATGCTGATGAATCATATTAATTGGTGTCCTAGTATGGAAAAACTTTTATTCTTGGAATACACTTTATAAATATATATTATTTTAAAATACACTGTTGGTTCTCTTTGCTAATATTTCAGGGTTTTTTTTGATCACATAGTGGGATTGGTTTTCTTTCTTTTTCTGTGATCTGGACTGGATAAAATATCATTGAGATGGTATCATCTTCTGTCATTTATTTATCATGAAGTTGCTCAGCCATGTCCGACTCTTGGTGACCCCATGGACCATACAGTCCAGGGAATTCTCTAGGCCAGAATACTGGGGTGGTAGCCCTTCCCTTCTCCAGGGGATCTTCCCAACCCAGGTATTGAACCCAGGTCTCCCTCACTGCAGGTGGATTCTTTACCAGGTGAGCTACAAGGGAAGCCCCTCATCTTCTGTGGTTTGACAGAATTCCCCTGGGAATTTATCCTTTTTTGTTTCTAATGAAAATTCCTTACCTCTATCCTAGTTCTACAGAATGTGGGGTCCAGGAAAAAAAAAAAACTGAAAGCATTGCCCTCCTGCCCTTACTCCCAGAGATACTCACCCATAGAATTTGCACTCTGGAACCACCAAAGTACATGAGGATGCTATATTTTTTAAAGAAACAGGTATAATATTAATACCAAACAACAAAAAATCACATACAAAGAAATTTATAAACCAATCTCATTTATTCTGTGAACATACTAAAAACCACCAAATTTTATATATTATAAATGATCAATTTTATCTCAANTGCACTCTGGAACCACCAAAGTACATGAGGATGCTATATTTTTTAAAGAAACAGGTATAATATTAATACCAAACAACAAAAAATCACATACAAAGAAATTTATAAACCAATCTCATTTATTCTGTGAACATACTAAAAACCACCAAATTTTATATATTATAAATGATCAATTTTATCTCAATAAAGCTGTTTTTAAAAGAAAGATCTATAGCATGACTATAGCATGATTCTTTGATATCTCAGTTAGAGGACTGAATGAATGAATAGTGTCAGCTACTAATATTGGGAGTGAAGGCAGACAAATAGGTTTGGAAGAAAAGTTACTGAATTCAGCTTCAGTCAGGCCATAAAAACTATCTGAAGCTACAGAAGGGGATAAAATTACATAAGATGGAGACAAGCACATAAAGTTGCAGAATCAAGGGCATATTCACTCTCCAGTATATTTCTTAAAACTCGATATGGAAATAAATTGAGCTTCCAAATTATTAAAAACAAGCAGAAATTTCCTTGAAATTTTATTGTCTAAAAGATATATGATTATCATCACCAATATTCAATGGAATATTCATTTGAACTCAGTATCATGATCATTATCAGATGCTAAAACAATAACAAAGTTTAACTTTCATAAATCTTTATCTGAAAATTAATGTTAAAAAAGTCATCTCTGACAATAATGAGAGGAAATGACATCTCCTCTATGACTGACCTTCCTCTGAAGATTTATAAAAGTATCACTTATTTGTAGGAGAATGGCTGTGATAATATAGGCTATACATTAGTTAAGGTGAATGAGTGTAAAATTAAGTCAGGTTAGAATCCCAGCCTCACAATGAATCAGACAAACAATAGAGGATAACTTTTCTCATGGAGCTATAGCATTTGTCTTTTTTTTTTTTTTTTTTTTTTTGTGGTTAAGGCTTCAAATTGACTTCTCACAAGGAGGCTACAAGCAGATTCTCTAGCAAATTGGCATCCTGGGGAGAGTCAGGTATTTGAAAATTTCTAATTAGGAGAAGTTAAAGGTTATAAAAGCCCAACTACCAAATTGATTGCCTAACCATAAAAGCTAAACAGAATACATCTTCCCTTCCTTTCTTCTCCTTATCTAAGGACTTTGTCTAGATACAAATTTTAAAATACAAACACAAAGTTCTGTGATAAATCAGATCTGAGAACTATTAGAAGGAAGCCTGTTTAACAAGTTTAATAGACTCTGGTGACTATTCAGTCTTTATATCTGAGCACTCAGAGTCCTAGGTAGTCCCACAATTGGCTTCAGTTTCGACTAATCAAGAGACAGGACAAGCTATATTGTTCCATTCAGCAAGCTATATTCTTTCCATGCAACTTTTGTCCTTTAGGCATATTCTTGAAAACAGAATAAATTCAGTCTGAAGTTATACATACTATTGCCTATAGAAAAATCTAATCAAAGACTGCTACCATACAGACACTGCTCAATTTTATAAATGATGTTATTCTTGGGCAAAAAAAGCCTGAATATCATCTATTTAATACAAATTGTTCTAGCAATTGTGGTTTAGAAAATATTCCTAGCCCGATTTTCACATGTCTTTACTAGCCTATAGATAGTGGTGACACTATAGCTATGTATAAATTATAATGTATCCAAATTCCATCCTCTTTAAACAGGAGCTGTTCCTACCCCCCCCCACCGCCAAATGATTCTCATTATTTCTGAGTTCCCAAAAAAGTGCCTTCTCCATATACAAAAACCCATCTTTCAGTTCTCATCACTGTATTCATTCATTCAATTACTATATATTGGGCTCCTACTGTATGTGAGGGGAGAGTAGCAGAATTGAATAGGCATCTCTGTCTTGGTGCTCTTGGGGCATCCATAGTATTGTTCCTGGTCTGCTCCAGTTCTTCTTTGTCAACCATCATTGCTGGCAAGGAGCTGGAAGAAAAGTTTATCACTGCCTCTGCTGAGGAAGTTCACTTTGAAACACTTGGCCAAGAATGTGCCAAGAACACTGTCTCCCAGTATTGCCAATGCCTCCAATCTTATGTGCCAGAATGATGCTGGATTCCATGAGGAGGTGGACAAAACGGCCCTTCTCAATTTGGTGCCACTCTTGGACATCTGGGTCCCAACGCAGGACGCTTCTTCATGAAGAAAACTGTCTGTAGCTCTAGAGGCTCAAAACCAGTCCAAGGCACTCACTGTCATAGTTTCATCTATATAATCCTATTATCCCTCTTTCCTGCCTCAACCTCAGTCACCACCAAACTAAAGTACCCAGACATGTCAACAAGAGCAAACACTTATTGCGTGTTGGTGATTGCATTTGTATTAGGAGTCTCTGGACCCAGCTGCAGTGGCCTATTGCATATGCAGCATACTTCAAAATATTGGCCAGCAATCTAGCTTATAAACTGCAACCACTTGAGGATTTGCCCAGAGCCATGACCAAAAAAAGCACACTGCAGCTTAGTGAACTTTATCCATTCTTTTTTCCCCTTTACTTTTGGCCATGCCATGCAGCATGCAGGATGAGGGATCTTAGTTCCCCAACCATGGATCGAACCCACGTCCCCTGCATTGGGAGCAGGAAGTCGTAACTACTAGATTGCCAGGGAAGTCCCAACTTTGTCCATTCTTCAGCTTGCCCAAATTGAAGCTGATAGGACCAGAGTTTGGTGTCAATTGCTTTAATTATTTGGAGGTAAATATGAAAGGTAGGGTCCTTTAAGTCATCAGAGCTTGGTATGATGGGTTGAAAGTGGCAACTAACTTTTATGGGAACTGAAAAGAACTTGACATGATTACTTTTGGAAAATCCAAAGCAAAATGGAAAATGTGATCAGGAAAAGGATTCAATCTTAAATTACTGAGAATTCATATTGTCAAGGAGAATATGTGGCAATTTCTAAGGGCAGAAAACCAGAACAAACAAAAGCCAGACACCAGACCAATAAGAAACTGTAACTGAGAGGTTTGCTCTGGGAAGATTGAGTATAAACTAAAATGAAT
Source organism: Neotragus moschatus (assembly GCA_006410615.1). Lineage (NCBI taxonomy): Eukaryota > Metazoa > Chordata > Mammalia > Artiodactyla > Bovidae > Neotragus > Neotragus moschatus. The sequence goes on along the minus strand of SJYA01000305.1, from coordinate 1,000,631 downwards.
CCAACCATCACCAAATCTTGCCTATCACATGAATATCCACTGTCACCATGCATATGTTAAACATTGTCTAATTCAAAAGTTTCTAAACTGTTGTCAAAATAATCCAACACAGGGCTATGATGTCTATAACACATAACATCAGAAACTATTTATTAATGGAGTGCAGATCAGGTAGCTCAAATTTTGAAACAGCTGGAATTCTGCTCAATGTCGTTCCTTCCATCATTCAAATTATCTCAAAAGGAAATATTTTTGTAAATAAAACCTTTCTAAGACCCAAGAGTAGGTAAATTCTCAACCTAGGACTTGAAAATATAGCAATTAACTATTGCTTTTCCTTTTGAAATATTTATTTAAAAAGTAATACATGTTTGCTATAAATAATTTTTTAGATACAGGAGTAAATACACAATATTATAAAGACATCTTCCACCCCTACTCTAATCCCCAATCCCCAGAAATAGCCACTGTTAAACTTGCAGAATACCCTTCTTGTTTTTGTCCTATGTATACACATCTTCTTTTCAGAATATGGAGTCATACTATGCAAAGTGTTCTAAAATTTGGCTTTCATCACTAAATAATTTAAACTGGGTATCTTTGCATGTCAGTAAAGAAAAGGGCTATATCCTTTTTAAAAAGTCCTGTATCATATTCTGCTGTATTGATGCAACATTATTTATTTATCCAGATCCCTACTGATGGACATTTGGATTATTTCCAATATTTGATTATTACAAATAGTGCTTCAATTAACATTCTTATACACTCATATCTATGCACTCATGCAAGTAATCTGGGAAATAAACCCCTGGAAATGGAATTGCTTGGTCAGATGGTATATGTATTTAGAATTTTGATGAATAATCCTAAAATTACCTCTAAAATATTTGCACCAACTTACACTCCCAGCAATAATGTCTAAGAGTACCTGTTTCTCAACCTGCTCCCCACACTGTGTACTTAGGCCCTGACTAGTGAAATTAGGGAATGTGTCTCTTCAAAAAGACTTGGTCATGAGAGCCTTACCTCATGCTTTTATTTTCTCTATACTTTTCATAACTGAGTTTTAGTCCTAAGAAAGGAAAAAAAGGAATATGCTTCTTTAGTTTTCAGGCTATTCCTCAGAGATATAGGCATTCTCCAAGTTATGAACACTTATCTTATAAGCATTTACACCTTACAGATAAACTGCTCAGATTAAAATATAAAATAAACTGCTAGATTAAAATATAACCTCCCTGAGGCAGAAACATGCTCCCTTATTGATTCTAGATATGGAAAAACTACTTTTCCTATGTCTCCTTGTGACTATCATTCATGCAGTCATGCTTGAACAAGTTTATGCATTAGTTTCTGCTTGTATTCATTCATTCACCCAGAATTTACTCTAAGTCTGAATTCTGGGTACCATGCTAATCATTGTGGCCATATGGATGAAATAGTCTCTGCCTTCTAAGAAGCTCACAGCGTAGTCTACAGGAAAAGACAGAAAACCAACAGTTACAACAGAGTGGGATATTGTCTTAGTGCTGCTAACAAGCAGGGTGTTGCTTGTGTCTTAGTACAGGGTACCCTAGGTGATGGAGTGGGGTGACTGCACATCCCAGGGTGAGAGCTGCAGAGAAGACCAGGGATATGGTTCTGGGAGGACCCACACAACTATCACATCTCACTCAGGCAGGAAGTGAGGGAAAGGCCAGGGATTTGGTACTCTGAAGGACAGTCTTTGGTAGGAAATTGATATCACCAGAAAGTTAAATTTTGTAAATATAGTTTTATCTTTCTTTTAGTTTTTTAGTGAAAATTCTTGAGCCAAAAAAAAAAAAAAAAATCCCCTCAGCCTTGCCTTTGGTGAATCAAGGAGGAATATAAACGATAAAGGGATTATTATCCTATCTATTAAAACTGGCAAGAGGCTCAGTGTTGTGTCCCTGTGGGTAGTCAGCATTCACCTTGTCGACCTTACATGAATGCTATGGGAGAGTATAGGAAGGCAAGAAGGTGAGAGAGTCAGCTCTGGCATTAACAGTAATCCCATTTCACGGTATTTACCCTAAGAATGAAATTTATCCTAGGTTAGAGCAGTGGGCAACTATGTCAATTGGTAACTTACCACATTCCAACTTAGAAACAACCTACATGTCTGCCCATGGGAGATATATTAAATAATACCTGATGGTAAGTCCATGAAATGGAATAATATATTGTCATTATTGTACCTGTCTATATTGTATCTTCTTATATTAAAATTTTATTTTCAAAAACTATATGATATGGAGGGAAATTTTTATAATAAAATATTAAGTCTAAAAAGGAATACACAAAATATGGAAATATTCTGGCAGCCCAGTAGTTGGGATCTCATACTTTCACTGCTATGGGCCATACACAAACACACATATACACACACACACATAGAGTATGAACACATCTTCATAGTAATGATGAATTTTATGTATTTGTGTATATTTTTGTCTCTGCACATGCATACACACACACACACACCCATGAAGTTGCATTTTCATACATATACACACAGTATAGGATAAGCTATACTTATCTTTCGTCAGTTAGGATAAGCTAATTTATGCTTCAGCAACAACTTGAAAATCTCCATCACTTACATCAGTTAATAAAACAAAGTTTATGTCTTCCTCATGCTGCCTGTCCATTCCAAGTCACCAAGATTGCTATATTCTTCACAGACACTCTGGAACCCAAGAAGATGATAGAGGCTCCATCCTGAGACGAGCTTCCATGATTGCAACGGCATGAATAAACCCCTAAACCTTCTGCCCAGAAGTGACACACATGATTTCTGCTCATATTTCATTAGCTGAAGGAATATGGCTTCATCTGACATCAATAAGACAGAAAAAGTCACCAAGTGTTTGTGAACAATATTATAGCCTACCACATCTATGCATCAAAATATTAAGGGAGGGCAAAGGGTTGGGAAGGAAATTCACCGAACGAAGTGGTTCTCACAGGGTGGTGAGACTATAAAGAACTTGATTTTTTCAATGCGATTGTCAATATTCTCTGATTTTATAAACAAACATATTGCATCTGTTTTTTATTTATGTAAGCAATACATGAATGTATTCTGTAAATAACTGAAATAGTCTAGAAGTATATCAACTATATATCATCTGCTTCTAACCCCTAACCCTCCCAGCCCACTGTCAGAAGTAATCACTATTTACAGTTTGGTGCCTATCCTTCCAGACTGTCTTCACATATACATTCACAAGTATAAACATTAATTGCTTTTATGGATTAAAAAAAATTTAGACAGCATATAAATTTACTGTTTAGATATATTATTGTTTAGATATATTATTTTCTTATAGAAAATACATAATTCTAACTGTTTAGATATATTATTTTCCTATAGAAAATACATGCTTACTGTTTAGATATATTATTTTCCTATAGAAAATACATAATTCATCCATATCAGTTCACCGTCCTTAACCTCTCCCTCCCAACTTGTAAACTTATCTGCAGGCCATTCATGCTGTCTACTTCCTTCTGTACTTCCCTTCCTTCTAGTTTTTTCAGCTTTCTGCCTCTGTCCTTCACTGCTTACCTGTCCTCCACAGTTGACTTTTCACGCTGGAGCTCCTGTGCACTCCATATTTTTACTTACCTGGCTCCCTCACCCTGACTGGGGGCAATGATCTCAGTTCCCCTATTTTCTTGTTGGCCTACAGTTTCCAGCCAGCACTGCCTGCTCAGAGCCCTGGTTTCAATGTCACCAGCCCAGCAGCCTACCTACCTGAGAGAAGTATATAGGGAGGTTTTTGAACTTAACTGATAAGACTGCCAACTATTTGAAAAATGCTCAAGGAAACTTGGAATACTGACTCTCATTCTGGGGTGTTGGAATTTAGTGGTTTGAAAAAGCATATGCAGTATTATGATTTTAACTTGGAAAGTAATAAATAAACCCATTGTTTTTACATTAGAAACTTTAAAAGTAAGGCTTACAAACAAGAGTAACACAGTGGTATGAACAACAGGGAAAGCTGGATGTGAGATTGACGGGAACTCTCTGTAACTCTTGCAAGTTTTCTGTAGGTTTAAAACTATTCTAAAATTTAAAGTTTATTTTAAAAAATCCTAAAGCTTACGAAATATTATTGACTGGTGGTGGATAATCTTAAGTCACAGAGAATGTCAATCAAGAATATATTCTCTGAAACTCTTGGTAGGAACCCAAATTAATAACGTGAATGCCAACATTAAATTAAACATTCAGAAATAATCAGAAAAGTAATCTGAACTGGAATATACACTGATGGGAGAAATTTCATGCGTGAACTAGATCCAGATGATAGGTTTCTACAATGCAATATATTACTCAGGTCCACTTCCTTTCCAAAGAGGTAAAAAAAAAAAAAATTGCTGATAAACAAACCTCACTCGGTTGAGTGATGAAAATGAAAATATGGGAACAGACAGAATAGCATTTTTCAAAGTAAGTTTCATAGAATCGGAATAAGTGCCATGTGAAAAAGTTCTGTGTTTAAATAAGCTAGAGAAACGTTTAAACAAAACAAAACAGTGACCCCCTCCTTTCAAAACTTTGCAGAACCTTTAGATGCTACTGAACATGGAGAATAAGTGAGAGCAGAAGGAGAGGAGGGTGTTGGCAAGCTTCCCAGACTGCAGATCCCTTTCTGCAATGATGAAAATATTCTATCATCTGCTACCCACATTTGGCTGTTGAGCACTTCAAATGTAACTAGCATGACTGAGGGACAAAATTTCAAATTTTATTTCATGTGATTTTAAACAATCACCTGTGGCTACTGGATACCATATTGGATACTGCAAAATTTGAGCATACCAAAGGCCAGACTGCCAAAGAACACACTTTGGGACATGTTTATATAAAGCAGTTGTTTTCATACTTTTGGTCTCAGGATCTTAAAAACCAGTTTTCACTCCAAAGAGTCTTGTTTATGGGGGTTATGTGCTGTGCTTAGTTGTTCAGTCACGTCTGACTCTTTGTGACCCCACGGACTGTAGCCCACCAGGCTCCTCTGACCATGGGGATTCTCCATGGAGTGGGTTGCCATGCCCTCCTCCAGGGGATCTTCCCCACCCAGGGATGAAATCCCAGAACTCAGGTCTCCCGCATTGCAGGTGGATTCTTTACTATCTGAGCCATTAGGGAAGCCCAAGAATATTGGAGTAGGTAGTCTATGCTTTCTTCGAGGGATCTTCCTGACCCAGGAATCGAACCCGGGGTGGGAGGAGGGCAGTGGTCCTCCTGCACTGCAAGCTGATTCTTTACCATCTGAGTCCCCAGGGAATCCCTATGGGGGTTAAGATGCTTTTTCATGGAAAACCATTTTTACTCGAAAAGTCAACTGACGAGATGAACCATGGTTATTCAGACTCGGCTATTTAGCAATAATTTTCTTGAAAATGAATGCAGTGGCAATAATTTTCTTGAAAATGAATGCAGTGAGCCCATTACTTCAAGGAATACAACTTGACAGTATGCTTAAATGAACTGTGTGTTTTAAAAACTTTTCTGTATTAATTTTCTAATGTAGTTAAAGGTTTTTTAAAGTATGCAGTTAACATTTAAACATATGGTCAAGTTGTATTCCTTGAAGTAATGGGCTCACTTCATTCATTTTCATGAAAATTACTGCTAAATAGCCGAGTCTGAATAACCATGGTTCATCTCATCAGCTGACCTTTTGAGTAAAAATGATTCCCATGAAAAAGCAGCTAATTCAGTTAGTAGCTGTAACAGTCACACAGTGCTCAAATCATCGTACTTCAGTATGCAGTTCAAGTGCTTTATGCCTACTTTCATTTCTTCAAGTACTGAGGGCTAGTGAAATTGATTGCTTTCATTGCATCATTCTTCTTGTATTGCAAGTATGTGACAATGGAGAATACAACCAGCCAACACAGTTCCAGTGGTGCGAAGGCACCAATGGCTCTTCTATGAAACTTGTCAGCCCCATCAGTGAGAAAGGGAGTTGGAATTATTATGTAAAAGTGTTGGTTTATTTTTTTAATTTTATGAACCCTTGAAAGGGTCCCTGGGAAGCCAAATATTTGCAGACCAAATTTTGAGAAAAGCTGATAGAGAAGAAGGGGTAAGAAGAGGAGAGGGGAGTTTGACTAGAAGGAGATAAAATGCAGGAACGTGGGCCTTTAACTGAGATGGATCAGAAAACTGGTAAGAATGTCCAAACTGTTAATTATATACATTTAAGTTACAGAGACATGGAGAGGTTGAAATAGAATCCTTATTTTGAAGGGAGGTAGGTGGATAAAATAAAAAAGGGGGTAATAACCATTATAAGAGAAGCAAAAAGCAAAGGAGAAAAGGAGAGATATACTCATCTGAATGCAGAGTTACAAAGAAGAGCAAGGAGAGATAAGAAAGCCTTCCCCAGCGATCAATGCAAAGAAATAGAGGAAAACAATACAATGAGAAAGACTAGAGATCTCTTCAAGAAAATTAGANAACTTCTTTTCTTAACCTTATTTCCCTAAGAGGGAATTTTAAGGAAATAATAGCCTTTGTGGTGAAGACACATTTAACAGAAGGGCAGAAATTCCTTCAGTTTTAATTTAGTTTTACTTTTCCAATGTTAAATTCAAGTCATATTAAATCTATTATTTTATTAAAAAAATAAAATAAAAACTTTATTGTAAAATTCAAAGCAAAAGTTGCTTACAAGTCTGTCATTTAATTAAATCAGTTTTAATTTGTCTATGCTACCTACCTCTCACTTATAAACATATTCAACTTTAACCTATTTTTGGTAATATTTTTATATTACAATAAATATAAATTAATATTTTATATTTTTATATTACAATTTTCCAATTAGCTACAATTTCACAACTTCCTTATACCTTTCTGCTTTAACACTGTTGGGTTAAGTCCTGCCACATCTTTGCCCACGATCATACAATATATAGGCACCTATAAACATATATGTGAATTTTAACAGATATTCTCTGCTTTGCACTACCCAAGTCTCTATAGATTATGAGGCTGACAGCAAGGAAAATAAGACTGGAATTAATAAACACTGGAAAATATGGTTTTATCTCTGTGAAATACTCTTAGCATCATGAAAGGCTTTTCTTTTTCAATATCTGAAATGTGGGAAATTAATTAGTTTCTTCAAACTAACTTCTAGTGTCAGCTGTGACATCACAAATCAAGCTTCCAGATGGTACCAACTGAGCCCTTTATCAGCTTTTGGTAGCATTAATGCCAAAATGAAATAGGCCTAGCAGCCTAGTCAAAATTTACATGCTAATACGTAAACCCTTGTGAATAAAGTTAAGCAGAAAATCCATCAATTATCCATTAACAGTCCTCTAACAAAGTTTTTACAGATTTTAAGTAATAATGAAATACCAAGGAATAAATCTTAGGCCTGAAGAACATATTAATAAAACATGTCAAGCAACATAAAATTATAGCATGGATTTGGAAATGGAGAAATCATTTCTGAAAAGAGAAATTCAGAGGGGAATTATAAGCCCAAATTAACATTTTTGTTGTTGTTAAAAACTGAGATTTTAGGATAAGTTAGTATTTTAAAGCAAATTTAGTTTTCACTTATACAGCAGTACGGAATTCCAATGAATTTAGTCTTTTGTCCTCTGTGGAAGGCCCACTGGGAAGTATTCAATTTTTCTTTGTGATCACTAAGACGTTTGTCTGTTCCACACACTTCTTCTGTTCACTCTGCAGCTCTTAGCCATCTGTCCTATTTTCTGAAGAGCCTCATAAACACATTTAGGTTAAACCATATGGTCATAAAACCTGTCACTGTATTCCAGTCAGGTCTGGTTGTTCTTTTTTTCCTTTTAACAGAAATGCACTTGACCATTCTTACTTTAACCAAACATCAGTCTGATAACAAATCAGTTTTGAGTGTGTATTAAAGTAAAATATTTGAATAATAGATATTTTGAAGTGGCTAAATTTTCTCATCAATTCTGCTCAAATTCTATGTTAAGTGGCTTTCAAGCCATTTATTATGTTGGCCTCTGCAGTTTTTTTTACTTCATCTCCAGTGGTTTTTCCTTCTATCATTCTCAACCATCCATTCCTTTGATTATGTTCCTTACTTAGTCAATATCAAAAAAGTACCATTTCTAAAAGCACCTCATGTTTAGCTTACCAACTCTGGTGCTACAATTCAACAATTCTTCTATTTTACCAAGACCTTCAATCCAGTGGTGGGCTACTTTTTCACCATCCGTCAGCTCCCTCGTGTCTTCATTTCCCTCCTTACCCAGTTTAGAATCCATGATCTATATAATCATGTCTACTGAATGCATCTTAGTTCCGCAACTCCCCTTGCACTCATCTGGCAGAGCTCTGTCCCTGTTTAAGTTCCGCTATCTACTTACTCTATGCCTGTACCAACATTGATGAAAAAAAACTACCAGGATTACTGATAGCCATTTAAATTCATGGTCATAAATCTCAAGTGTACTCAACCCTACTCAACCAGTTTTCCTCTGCTGCTCTAAAATGGTTTTTCTAACATAACTTTCCCATTCCTTCTTGCACCTTCTTCCTGCTCACTCCCAGACATTCCCCTTAGCACTGACATATTACAGCATCCCCTATCTTAAAAGACAAACATTCTCTCTAGTCGCCACATCCTCCTCCAGCTACTGCCTCATTTTTCTTCTTTCTTTTACCTTCTCCTCTTTCTTTCTCTCCTTAAACCAGCCTCTTTGGATCGTTGTCCTCACCACTCCAGTGCATCTATTCTTCCAAAAGTCACTAATAAACTCTATGTTGCCAAATCCAGTGGTCTTACTGTGTCATATCTTATTTGACCTCCCAGAAGCAATGGAGACAGTAGGTATAACTGACACTCCTTCCATACATTCTTTATTTCCTAGGCTTCAGGGATATCTAGATCTCTAGCTTTTCCTCCTGCCTCACTGGCCACTCTCTCCTGGTCTTTTCTGCTAGAACACCTCTTCCCAGTGTCTAAATGTTGGGAGTGCCCACAATTCATGGTTCATCTCTCTCTACATTTACTCCCAAGGCAATCCTCTGCTCCTCATAATTTCATATGACTTCAGCCACAGCCTCTCCCCCAAACTCTATACTGTTTACTTGATATAACACCATCAGAAAGGTCAATCAACTCTACCTTCAAAAGTACCCAAATTGTGCCACATTCTATTTCTCTTGTTGCTGTATCAATCCAAGCCACCATGCTTTTGCTCATCCAGAGTATTGCACTAGCCACCTAACCAGCCAGTTGGGTTCCTCTCTTGCCTTCCTTTGGCAGTTGGGAGTGATCATTTAAAATTTAAATAGGACCACAGCCATTCTGCTTACATTTTTTCAGTAGATTTTTATTACATTAAAAATAAAATAGAAACTCGTTCTACTAGCTCAAACAATTTTAAAGGGTCTGGCCTCAGACCACTCATGACCTCATCTGATACCATCATTCTTTACCCCACGTCTTTGGTCATACTGGCCCATTTCTGTTCCCAGAACATGCCATGCTCATTCCTACCTTTGGTTCTTGGCACTGTGCCCTCTCTGTTTTCTTTTTTGATCGCTATATGGCTGGCAATATCTTGTCATGCAGATTTGAACCTAGATGTTTGTAATTATAGAACCCAACTATAAAAAATATGAGTTGTTTCAGGTTTTCAAATTGCTGGGTATTTTATCAACTGAACATAGACACAGGTGAGATTTTTATGCTCTAAGTATTGCTTCAACATTTTTACTTTTGAGAACTAGAAAACTCTTCTAGATATTAAATTGTCCTTTAAAGGTAGAAAATGGTATTTAGAAACTGTCCACCAAGCAGGGCTCAGAGAACCACATGAGTCAACAGTGCTGTTGCCAGATCCTGCTATGAATTGTGGGCCAAAATGTTTCTGTCCTTATAAGCAGGGTTTTCTCACTTGTGAAGAGGATGCAATCATTCCTTAAGACAAGAAACATACATGTGCAGGCATGCATTTGAGTGTCTAATAACAAAGGAATTAAATATCTGTCTCAGATCTGTGTATGTAGTGCTTTTCTCCACTCACCTACATTCAATCTCACCTAGAAAAGGACACAACCAGTGAACCTGTACTTAACATTGCCTTCTGAAGTCCTTTTTCTTAAGATTCTGAGCGCTCTTTAGGAGGGGATGTATATTACAGCATACTTATGCAATTCCCTGTGAAGACAGATTTTAAAATATGGCTAGCTTCACAAGTAATAAAGTGATGAAGATATGGTTCAGAAATGGGAGGAGAGTGAGTAGATGAGCAGTGAGGTGGGGGCACAGTGGCCCAGGGGGTGGGGAGTTGAATGTTGGAATGAGCGGGACATGTGGCATCCCTGGCCCAGCAAATTCTGACACAAGTAAAGTAAATGCTAGTAGCAAGCCCTTCCACCCCCTAGTCAGTGTGCCAACTACTAAGACCTACACATTTTCAGTCACCCCCTGGAGTGTTTGAAAATGAATGAATGGCACAGCCATTATCTTGTCTGCTTTATATTTTATAGCAAATGTACCTTCAGTATGAAATTTGCTAGAGACAATTCATACAGTACTTTTATCTACAATATTTTTATGTTAATAGCCTTTTAGCTTAATGCCTTTGTGCTTTTCAAGCTAATTCTGGAACACATTAAGTGTGCAAAGTGAGGGATAGATGTACAGGGATTTAAACCTACAGAATGGCATTAGAAAGAGGAATCCTTTGACAAGCAGTTTGGAGACAAAGTGCCACATCACTCAGTTAGAGACCATTATTCCCTTTCTGCTTGCTTATAAGAGCGCAAATGAAATTAGGAGATCCTTATGTATCTCTTGAATGGGTGAATTTATGAAGTCAAGTAAACAAGCTCCTTAGTAATGACTGGGAAAAAGTGATCCTGGTGTGAATTTACATTTTTGAAGGACACTGTAACAGAGCCAGGTGGTGAATAGCTTCGAAAACAGCCCCAGTGATTCCTGCCTTCTGTACCTCACACCTTTTGGTGGGATATGACTGTGTATGTGGGTGACTGGTTTCTAATGCACAGCCTATGGGAAAAAAATGACGCAATGTCACTTGAAGATTCAGTTATAAACCTGTGAGTTCTGTCTTGCTCTTTTTCTCTCTGGCTTTTCTCAGTTTGCTGCCATGTTGTGAGTTGCCCTATGGAGAGGCCCATTTGACAAGGTACTGAGGTCAGTCAACTGCATCAAGGCACTGAAGCCCTCAGTCCAATGACCCATGAGGAATCCTGCCAATAACCGCATGTGTAAGCTGAGAAATAGAGCTTTCCCTAGCCAACACTGTGACTATAACCTGTGAGGGACCCTGCAACAGAAGACCCAACTAAACTATGCCTGGACTCCTAACTCACAGAAACTGTGACATGATAAGCATTTGTTGCTTTAAGTCACTGAGTTTTGTTTTATTTTTTAAATTTTATTTATCCGCTTCAGGTCTTAACATTCAGCAGGTGGGATCTCCATTACAGTGCATGAACTCTCTAGCGCTGGCATACAGGTTCCAGAGCATGCAGGCTCAGTAGTTGCAGCGCATAGGCTTAGTTGCCCTGAGGCAAGTGGGATCTCAGTTCCCTGACCAGGCATCGAACCCATGTCTCCTGTATTACTAGGCAGATTCTCAACCACTGGACCACCGGGGAAGTCCCTAAGTCACTATTTTAAGTCCCTATTTATGCAGCATTGTTCTTTTTGTTCAGTCTTTCAGTTGTGTCCGACTCTCTGTGACTCCACAGGCTGCAGCACACCAGGCTTCCCTGTCCTTCACTGTCTCCCAGAGTTTGCTCAAACTCATGTTCACTGAATTGGTGATATTACCCAATCATCTCATCTCCTGTTGTCCCCTTCTACTGCCTTCAGTCTTTCCCAGCATCAGGTTCTTTTACAATGAGTTGGCTCTTCACATCAGGTGGCCAGAATAGTGGAGCTTCAGCATCAATATTCACCTTCCAATGAATATTTAGGGTTGACTTCCTTTATGATTAAATGGTTTGATCTCTTTGCTGTCCAAGGGACCCTCAAGAGTCTTCTCCAACACCACAGTTCAAAAGCATCAATTCTTTGGCACTCGGCCTTCTTAATGGTCCAACTCTCACATCTGTACCTGACTACTGAAAAAACCATAGACTTCTGTCAACAAAGTGATGTCTCTGCTTTATAATACACTGTCTAGGTTTGTCAGAGCTTTTCTTCCAAGGAACACATGTCTTTTAATTTCATGGCTAAGAAAATAAAATCTATCATTGTTTTCATTGTTTCCCCATCTATTTTCCATGAAATGATGGGATGGGATGCCATGAGCTTAGTTTTTTGAATGTAGAGTTTTAAGCCAGCTTTTTCACTCTCCTCTTTTGCTTTCATCAAGAGACTGTTTAATTCCTCTTCTCTTTCTGCCATAAGGGTGGTGTCATCTGCATATCTGAGGTTATTGATATTTCTCCCAGCAATCTTGATTCCAGCTTGAGCTTCATCCAGCCTGGCATTTTGCATGAGGCACTCTGCATATAAATAAGCAGGGTGACAATATACACCCTTGATGTACTCCTTTCCCAATTTTGAAGCAGTCTGTTGTTCCATGTCTTGCTCTACAATCTTCAAGACTGAAAAACACTAAGGTTTGTATACTTGAATAAGGAGTAAGGCAAGGTAGAGAGCAATACCTCCCTGAACATTTCTAGCAGAAAAAACAACAACAACAACAACAACCCACAAAACATGGTATGGCAGATCAGCATAGAAGAGAGAACAGCTACAGACAGAAGAGTGTATTCAGATCACTAATACACACAAATTTGAGCAATTAAATAACTTCTCTGGGATTCTGTGTCTTCATGAAAAAGGTGGTAATCGGATTCGGCTAGACTGTGAGAACTGTTAATACTCCAGGACACAGTGATCTGAGGAACTCAGGAAGCTCTCCCCTGCGCCTCCCTCCCCATGTGCAGCTGCAATCTCTTTGTCATCAGCTGAACACTCCATAATTAGGAGTCTGTTTCTCAGTGCTTCTAGGGACTGTTCCTGAGTTCCCAAGGAGAGACTATTTGAATGGTGAGACAAATGGAGAGGTAATTCTATGTATATCTTTAAGGACAGTGCTGAAAAGTTGGGTTTTCTGTTACTATGAAGCAATTGAAGAGTAGTAACTTAAGACCCTGGTAGTGGCGGCAGCCACAAAGATAAACATGGTTTACTTCACAATTTTGTGGGTGCCGCCACTACCTAAAGGAGACCAGTCCTGGGTGTTCATTGGAAGGACTGATCCTGAGGCTGAAACTCCAATACTTTGGCCACCTCACGTGAAGAGTTGACTCATTGGAAAAGACCCTGATGCTGGCAGGGATTGGGGGCAGGAGGAGAAGGGGACGACAGAGGATGAGATGGCTGGATGGCATCATGGACTCGATGGACGTGAGTCTGAGTGAACTCCAGGAGTTGGTGATGGACAGGGAGGCCTGGTGTGCTGCGATTCATGGGGTCGCAAAGAGTTGGACATGACTGAGCGACTGAATAGGTTTCTCCTTTCTGATATATGTGATCTATAGACTTTATTATATAGATTACATTATATAAATAATTATATATTATTATTAGTCACATTTCTCCCTCTTACTTTGGCTGTAGGAAAATTTAGACCAAACTCAAATTTAGTTATAACCACTGCATTAAATTTAGAATTCCTGTAGTTTGAGTTCTTTTTTGTTGTCCTAATTTTCCTGTTTCCAGTTTATCACGTCTTTTGTTGCAAGCCAGCTTAACTTCTTTATAAAAAATGTTGGCGGCATAAATAGGTAAAATAAATGTAAAATATGTCTGAAATATTTTGCTTTAATTGTGATTATATAAACAAAAATAGAAAATATACCTCTATCTTGATTATTTTAAAAATTTAAGGTTAATTTGGCTTCAGTAGGGGACAAAAGTTTAAGTTAGCATAATAATTGGCAAAATTATCATAACTGGAAAATTTAAAGACAACACAAATTGCAATATTTGTACCGCTTTTATTTGGAAAAATAACCATCTGAATGCATTTCCATAGTATATTACAGTTAAGTACTTCATGACATGATTAGCATTCAGTAGTTGGAAAAGTATTAAACTGTGCTTGAGAAGATTCCAATTGGTTCAAAGTCATTCACTGAACTAAAAGTCATTTCCTCATTTTTATAGTCACGGCATTTACCAGAGTCATTCAACTCCAATTTTCATAAGAAAACATTACAGACAAAATCCCACTGAAATCATCAAACAATATTTTATGCTGTTACAAATATGTTATGCAAAATATAACACTGGCACCAGATTTGTATCATCACTCTTTGCAAAGATATATTGCACATGCTAAAGCATAAAATATATAGACAAAACTACCAAACAAAAGATATTTGCATTGAATTTTTAGGTCACTGCATAAGAAACTCATAGAATTACATTTTATACACACACTCAGATTGTCACTATCTTAAAATGCTCTTCCCCTATAACACTGACCTATGGTTTACGGTTTTGTAAAAAGAAAGCATTTTAGCACTGCAAAATCAAACATAATTCCTATAGAAAACTTCAGCATCTTCATTTTCATTTCAAAGCAGGTAAAAGGGGAAAGAGGAAAAAAGACACTTTATACATTCAAAGAAAGGCTGAAATGAAAACTCACTGGTATTATATTGCTCTGATAACACTCAAATGAAAAAAAATACAAAACATTTCACAGAATATTTTCAGAATATACAAATATAAAAAGGCACTCTAACTTCATATCACAAGACAAAAAAAAAAAAAGGGATGGGTTCTTCAACCAACACAACAGATAAGCAAACCAAGTTGCTCAACAGTACAAAGAATTACTAGTGCAGCAAATCCATTTGATGTTCTTGTCCTAATTTAATAATAAAATAATAAACCAAGCAGCTCTTTACTGCCTAAAGTACCAAAACATACTATGGTGCCCTTTTATTAGTGATAAATAGAAATCCCCTGAGCTATTTACTGTAGAATCATAGCAGATTTTAGGCAATTTGGAGATAGTAATGTATTTACCAAGGATAGGCAGACATGGCAAATAGGTAAGTGCAACGAAACATGATCCCTGTGGCTGTGGTTAAAATACAGTTTAAAAATAACATAGTTAGGTACAAGCACAAAACAACCAAGACTCAATTAAAAGCACAATGTTTTCTGTTTTTTTTTTTTCTTAGAAAGCTATGTGGCAAATCTAGTTTTCTAAGAGATGTGAGTGAAAAACACAGAACTCAGTTTTTAAAGTCGTTTCTTAAGGGAAAAAATTTGGTCTTGGGAAGAGGGAGAAAGAGAAAGAGAGTCGGGGAGAGAGAGTCAATAAACAATTCATGGCATGATTTTATTTTGCTCTTTTGTCCTCCTCCTTTCTGGCAGTGAGCGGGGAAGTCAGAACGCAGCTCCACTGAGAGAGTGTCGCAGGGCTTTCACCGCCTTGCTGCAATATTTCTTGTTCTCTGTGCTACTCTATCGAACGAACTGGTAACGCTGCTTCACCATTAAATCAGGCATCGCGTTTCCTGCTTTAAAGGCCAACTGAGCAAGATTTCCATTCACTTCTGGAAAAAGACTCCACAGTATATCACGTTTCTGCAGAGTAAGAGCTCCCTTACTTTCAGGGTTTGGGTAAAGGTAAGGTCATTATTGCTCATTAGCAATTTATCCACTTTTTAAAAACTCATCTTCTCCAAGCAGACAAAAAGGACAGAGAAAGGAAAGGAACACAACACCAAGAATTAAAAAAAAAAACAATGGCAGTGGTGAAACAAAAGGTTTCAATGAAATTAACACCAGTTCTTATAAGTCCTTTGAACAAGTTCTCATTTGTGAAGAACCCAAAATGAATTTTTAATAAAATCCAGAATATTAGAGAGTGAAGACTTTTACAGTTAGATGAAATACATAGTATGGTATCTGTATTTGATCCAGGTATGTTAGGACACTGCTTAAAAAATATCTCACATACATTAAGATAGAAATTTCCAGAGTGAAAATGGAACCCATTATAAAATGTCGGAGAGCAGTACTCTAATGTAACATGTTTCTGGCCTGTCTCTTCCTGAAGTAGAAAATAGCATGAGCTGGTGATTTTTATTTCTCTTCTTGGTACATGTGCCCACACACTGACAGAGTTTCCCATTAGGTTCCTGGGACCATGAGATTTTCAGCATATTCAGGATAATTTCCGTATCTTTCTTTGGGCCCTCTTTGTGCACATGACCCACTACACACTTCAGTTTTCATCCTGAAGAAAAGCATAAGGACTGCAGCGTATTCTAAGTTCTGAGCTGGCTACACACAGGCTGAGTCATGGATGTTGTACCTTTTTTCAACCGACATGGAAGAACCTGAGGGTCGGCTGGAAACCTTAACAGTGGAATTTCTGGGCTTGCCCTCAGGAATGCAGGCCAGCCCAGGGAAAGTTCTGTATATTTTCTGGCTTCCTCGTTATTCCAAGTAAGACAGGTAGGAATTAAAACAGAATAAACAATGGATATTTCCTCGGCATTTGTTTCATTTCAAATAAATACAAACACATATACATCAAAGTATATGAACATTTTCTCTAGTTTGGCAAAAAACTAAGCTGTGGTCAACACATTATTAGTTACAAATGTTAAGCCATCAGCTAGAAATCTGTGTCATAAGAAATATAAAATACCATAAGACTTACGCAAAAAGATTACATTTTAACTCCATAGAAAAGCTATTTCAGTTCTTACTTCCACTTTGAAGGAAAACAATTTAAATCTTCAATTTTAGACTGAAGCATTTTGGTCCTTGTGTATAGCTGGCTGATGAACTACAGACATAGATAAATACATACATATACATGTGTGTGTGCATAATTTAGAGTCTCATTCTTCTTTCTGTACAGCTATTCCAGGTGCAGAGCGGGGTCCATTTGACCTAGAAGCTTTGGCAGAGGAGAGGGAGCAGATACAGTGTTCACTACGATGATTTCATCATGAAGCAACTTTAATCGGCTTTAACTTCCATTTCACCCATTTCTACATCGTGCTTTCATCTTGTTCTTTTTTGGAGTCACACTTCCACTCACTGAGCATGACTTTGACCGAAAAGCTCATTTAACATTTCCCTACTGATGAACAATACTGATGGCTCTTATGTTTTTAATAAAGTTAGTATTTTGATTAACAGACAAATTAATAAAGGGTCGTTTCATATTTGCATATATCTCAAAGTTTCGGTGCAATATAATTTTCACCTGAAATGTTACTGAAGTGATTCGGGTTCAATCATTTGGTGAAAATTAGTCACAGGCTTGTAACAGGGAGCATGGGTGCCATATTTTTGTTAAATGAAAAAAGCAAGTTCACTTTTCAGTGGATTTTCCCCTTCATTTGGCAACTTAAACAAAAATCCTCAGAAAGTAGTTCTGGATATTTCAGTACTTACTATAGAGAGGATACCACTAGTGCCACCTAGGAAGCCTGTGAATAATTGGACTCCCTTAAAAAAGATTATTACAGGCATTATTTCTGAAGATGAACACCTCTACCTTTGGCTTCTAGTAAGGAAGTAAACATCAAATTGAGCAGAGGTTTGAGGCATCTCCTATCCAGCCCTTCCCTCCCTTCCTTGGGGACATGAATGTCACATTGATACACTTTTGAGAACTCACTGCTGAGTGAGTACGTGAAAAAAAAAAATCTCCCTCTTTGTTGCATTATCCCCAAAGAAAAAGAATTAAATTTTTTTTTAAATTCCATATTTAAAATGAGAGGTAGACTTTCACAGAAGTATCTCAGCTCTAAGGAAAACATGAAACAAAGTAAAACCAAGGCCCAACTGTGTGAGAGCTTTGCCCTACAGCCTAGCTGCCTCCCCTGGGCTTGATTAATTCCTTTTCTACTGGCTTCTGGAAGCTCAGCCCATAATAATACTTGAATACAACATAAATCTGGAATTCAAGCTTTGTTCCTTTCCTCCAACATGGGTGATCAAGGAAAAGCTTCTACAGTCCAAAGTCAGAAAGTTTCCGAATCAGAATCATTTTCATTGTACCCATCCTCGGAGCCTACATTGTTACTGCACAGGCTAACCATGCTACCCAGGTTGGAGAGGGTCGTCCTGCTCAAACTGTCTTTTTTAAAACAAACGAAGTTGACAGCCGTCATTGTACTGGAAGGAGAAAAAGTCATCATGGTAGCCAGAATGAGGGCCAGGCAGTCAGCCACGTCTTTGTTAGGAGCACAAGCCAGGGCCGGGGTATGACCTGGGCGTAAATGCAGACAAGGCAGTGGTTAGTCCGGGCAATCCAGAAATGGCGTGAGCGTCCCACAGTACATCTCAAACGACCTCACACGTGGAGATGTATGTCGAGTTAGAAATCATGCCAGGCAAAAGGAGTTACTTCCCACAAGTCATGCTTGGGGTGAGGCTGGAGGGGATCAGGAAGGGGTAGACATTTGATGGAGGGCTTTTTTTTCCCCCCAGCTTACATGGCAACAACAAGCACTATATTATCCGGAGTTAGGCAGGATTCCAGTCTTCATCTAGTGAACAGAAACATGAGGTGGGGCGGTGTGTGACACAATTCCATAAAAACAAAAAACAAAAACAGCCACAGGACAATCAGAAAGGTGTTTCCACTTGAGAGCACACACGCACCATGCGCCTTAAGCTGGGGTCAGGGCACTCTCATTCTGAGAACAATGACTTTCCATGTCGGATTAGAGAGGATGTTGAGAATCAGATGTCTGTAAGAGTCAGTAACACTGTTTTGTCACTTTATATATACTTTACATGAAGAATGCACCAGGAAGCTGGTTCTAGAGAAATGGAATCATTTGAGTAGATGAGATACAGCACTGGTTGTTTGTGGTGAAATGTACTATCATTTAAAAGAAACTTAAACAGAATTTTAAATAATGTCAACACCTCTAGCCGAAGTCCCAAATCCTAAATGTAACAGATATGGGGAGATTGCTGTGTGCCATAGAGTCATGTCATTCTCGACTACGTGAACTTGATGGGTCAAGTCTGGAAGAGAAAGTGATTTCAACATATGAAGCAGGAGCCATGGGGAGGCAGATGAAATCTTCGATTCAGTCTAGCCTTATTCAACCTTTATTCTATTGGCTGGAAAGGTTTAGCCTGCCCCTTCTCCTGGCTAAACTTTCTACTAACCACTGGCTCGTTTTATTCAGAGGCACTGGCTCACAGATCTTAATTTCTTGCTGTATCATTTGTTAGCACTTGACCTGATTTCTACTCCCCTCCCCGCTTAACAGATGAGTCCTCTCTCTGGTATGAAGACAAACGAGAATGGACAGATACCTTAACATTCCATTCCACAAAGGTCTGTAATTAGTAATTAAGATTGCAGTGCCGTACAAAATCATCCAAATGTTCCTAGGCCTTTAGGGTATAGCTAAGCTCTGATACAGGCTGTGGTTCTCCAACCCTGGTGCACTTATTCTTAAGTTTGCTATGGGCTGAAGAAGCCCCAGATTTATCAGACTTACACTGCAGAAAGGCAAAACTAATTCATTCTGGTCTCTTGGGTCATTTTGGAGAAAACTGTGGGCCTCTGCACTCCAACCCTAAAGTATTAATGTATATACATATAGTGGTAATAAGAAGGTGAGGGAAGGTGGGGCAGGAAGACCAAGGAGATGGAGTAATAGAGAATTTTTTGCATCTCCTACATGAGTCAGGTTGGGGACAGAGAGGGGTACATGCTAGGATAAATGGGGCTGCAAAACCAAAACTAATAGGAGTTAGCTAATGATGTCATATGGCTGCTTACTTCTGAGAAATAGGCATGAGCTGCTAATTCCAATACCTGTAATAAGCAGTTGAATTATGTTAATACATTTTATAATACTTGAATTAAATGCCACGTTCAAAAAATTACTGAATTGATAAATATCCGACAGTTCATCTTTTGCTCCCCAAAGTTAAAAGGCATGGTAGTTTAATATAATTCTCATACTCATGAGCTTTCTAAATTTCTTAGGAAACAGAGTAGAAAGCTTCTGTTAAGAGTTAGTTCATTTAGAAAAGAAATGTGGTATAGATCAGAAGCTTTCAAGCCTAGATGTTAATTTAAAAATTTTACTCATGTTCCCCAAATATCCATACTGAAAATACGAGTTCTGATCTGTTCTATAAAATAATACCTAGAGGTTTGATCTCAGAATGAACTGAAATACAAAGATGTTTTAATTTGAGCCCTTGAACATGCACCCATGACACATGTGATCCCTAACTCTTCAGCATGTGCAGTTAAAATTTCATTCGAATACCAAGTTGAGTGTATTTAACATATTTCAACCACCATGCTGAGGAGTTTGAGACCAGCTGCTAACATGACATGCACATGGAAGGCACTGGTGGACTGCAGGGAGACTATGTGTTTTACAACAACAGACAGGACAAATTATCCTTGTTTGACTGCTCACACACAGGGAACTTCCAAGGGAAAGAGAGTTCTCACTGCTTTTTTAAACTAGCTTCTGGCTTTCCCATTTCCCTCTGGCTTCATAGCACGTGCATTGACACCTGAAATAATGGCTTACTTTTCCCACTTACCATTTTCATCTACAGCAAGTACACAAGCCCCTTTGGCCAGCAGCTCCTCAACGACCACTTTCAAGCCATTGCGTGCGGCCACATGGAGAGGTCTGAAAAAAAGACAACACCAAGTGTCAATTGTGATACATATTTGTATGAGAATGTGGCATTTTGAGTAGTCTGTGTAGCTGAAAGGACTTGAGAATCTATAAATAACATGAGTATTTTTACTTTTTCAAAAAAGGTTTCTGAAGAGCTAAAGATCTAACTGTTCTTCTACATTGGCCCAAATTCTTCGGCAGACATTATTGTACAAATATTTTATACCTCAAACAACCTTAGTGAAAAATCACAGGGAGCCAGAGAAAGAACTCAAGTTCTGGTGTGTTTTCTAGAAGGTTCTTTACCCTTTGCTTTCTACATCAGTATTTGAATCCCTGTTTCACACAGGTAATCAATACAAAATCAATATGACTGGTGTTACTATCATCCATATACATAATCTTAAACCTTGTTATTACTAAAGGTATGAAATGAAGTTTTGTTGAATTTAGAATATCTTAAAGAATAATGTCAAACAATATATTCTGCTATTCTGCTTAAAAATCTTAATGGAAAAAAATTCTTATATTTCTTTGCCCTTAAAACAAATGCACAGAGTAATTTCCTAAAATGGAAAATGAAGCAGCTTTTGGGTCTTTTACACTAAGGATTACACTGAATTATATTAAAATATAATAATGCAAATAGCTTAAATGCTTCAAACATATTCTGGGAACCTGATTTATAAAAGTTGTTTTCTAGTAAGAATACATAAAACTAATACATTTAAACAAATAGTTTCTCCTCAAATGTGGGGGTTGATAAGATTTTCTAACAATCCACTATATTTTTAGTACTACCTTAGAAATGTCAGCAAGGAAAAACACAGACCTCACAAAATTCTATGAAGGCATCTCAGAAGAAAATTTCTAACTAAAAATGTCTAGCTTGGTCAGCAACTGTAGATATGTGACCGTGAACTTCACAAAGGAAAAGCCAGATTTGTATCTTTCATCACTGCGTCCCCCAACTCTAGCCTAGAATACAGCACATTTTTATTATTGGTCGAATAAATGACTATGAATCTGGGACTTAGTCAAACTTTAGTAGTCACACTTACGTCTGCAGTGCATTGTTTTTTGCATTAATAAGGCTCTCATCTTGTATCTTGTCAAGTATTAACAAGGCACATTTTTCATGACCCTAATGAAGGAAAAAAGATAAGTAAATGGAACGAAGATATAGAAATGTTCTGGGGAACTCACCTCAGTATGCTTTAAATTTAACATGTATCCCTGTCTAATATCAAAATAGGCTATTTTCAGAATAATACATTTTCTTCTAAGAGCAAATGGCTAAATAGCCCTAGATTTTCAAAGATTCTAAATAAAGTGTTTTAGGACTTGATTAATATAAATCTGATCTAAAATATTACAATTTTTATGATAACTTTTAGAATTATTGTCCAGAGAGCTGAAGCTGATGCTAAGTCAGCTAGGTCAGCAGATAAAGAGAGAGTAGAATTAGGAATGTCCTTTAAATTCTTCAACAAAGCTTTTTAAACACAAGTCAAGTCCCATCTCCTTCCTCAAGCCTTCAAATACCACCTCAGTATCCACCTATCACTGAAATTCCCATTGTACCTGTTATCTGTATCATTCATCACTGGCTGCCTTATATTATAGAGTCTTTTCCAGCAAAGGTCATTCTTTTCTTTCTCATTCAAAAGATACTTCTATATGTTATGACTAATGATAGTTTAAAATCTAAAGCATCAACTAATAAAATAGTGACCCTTTTGGAACTTCAGGCCCAGTGCCTGGTTAAGGAGTGACCACTTCCTAAACCCTTGACACTCACAATGTGGCCCAACAGAACAGCAGGATAAGCATCACCTGGGAGTTAGAAATATTGACTCTCAAGCCCCACTCTTGAATCTACTAAGTTAGAATTTGCATTTGAACCAGATTATCAGGGGATTCATTTGTGCAATAAGTCTGAAAAAGCATTGTACTTATATTCATGAAAACACTACAACTTGACATGAACTTCAGGAACCTGAGCACTTTTTGTGGATCATGAAATGAGAAAATGTAACCAATGAAAGGAATAGCTGAGACTTCTGGTACCACTGGGTATAGATAACACTTTTGAAAATAAAACTATATTGGAACAAACCACCATCACTGGTGTCAACTAGCATCATATTACAATGCCTTATAAGGGAGATATGTAAAGGTAATTTTAGAAGTGCCCAGGGAGTTTTCATTGTCATGTACTGCTGGTAGAATGCAAATGGTTAAAACCTTATCATAGGGCATTTTGTCTTAGACGTGTTCATAGCCTTAGACTCACTAATTTCATATTTAGGGATTTATTCAGATTATTATACTACAATTAGTATTATTTGTAGTAGCATATATTTGAAAGAAGGAAATGTTTAACAATAGGGGATGGGTTGAATCAAGGGTTGCACAATCCTAAGGCAGGGTTCCATACATTTTCTAAAACACTATAATATATGATATCTGAAAGGAAGATATTCATAACACATGATGCAGTAATGAAAGAGGTTATCCAACAGTATGATTCCACTCTCATAAAATCACACATTTATCTTTTTACAGAAGCAGGAACCTTGAGCTATACGTGAACACGATGCTCTTAAAACACACACACACACACACACACACATACATTCCTTGCATTGAACTACATACCAGAAGAAAAGGGAGACAATAGGAGCATACCTAAATAAATACATTTATTTGTCTCATAAAACAGTATTTTTGGCTGTGTTGTTACAATGTCTTCAAGCAGAATAAATGAAAACATGCGGAACTGCTTATATTTTAGAAGCCATTTAACTAAGTTCCTAACCTGTGTTTAAAAGCAAAATATGGTACCACAACCATGAAGACAGATTCAGTAGCAGCATCAAACCAGATAGTGGCAAGAATTCAAGTGGCAAATCCCCTAAAAAGCATAGCCCATCAACCCCTTTGTGTGGGTCTGCCTTTTCCTTCCCCCTTTGATTCCACTGAGAATGACACCATCCTGGGAAAACATACATTTTAATTAACAGCCATGATACCCACACTTCTGATGAACAGATTTAGGTATTATTATTATCATTTTATCATTATACTAAAATAACAGTGTTTCAAATCCATTTACATACTTTACTACTAGCCAAATGTAAGGATGTGTTCAAGTCCTTATCCTTCACAGTCAGGTCAGCCTGGGCACTGTTCACCAAAATATCTGCAGAAAAAGCCAAAAGATAGTTAATAAGACTACATGCTAATTACATGCATTTTGAAGAAGTTACTACCAAAACAATAACGCTTCTAAATTTGTATACTCATATTACCATAACTAATATTTTTAAAGAAAAAAGGAACAATTTATTGCCATGAAAGTGAAAGTGAAGATCACTCAGTTGTGTCTGACTCTTTGCGACCCCAAAGGGAAGCCACTTTATTGACACAGTTGTTCTATTCACATCCAAATTCCATAGTCATTAATTTAATTTTATTTCTTTGGGTGCTCCAGGTCTTAGCTGCAGCATGCATGATCTTTAATTGAGGCATACAGGATCTAGTTTTGATCAGGGATCAAACCTGGGCTCCCGCATTGGGAGCATGGAGTCTTAACCAGTGGACCACAAGGAAGTCCCTATAGGCATTAATTTTAGTTGTGTTTACAGTTTTGTTATTTCCAGGTAAAATGATTCTATTGTTCTATTTGGTTTCTAAATGTTGACAGATTTCACTGTGGAAAGGTGGGCTCACTTTGACAAAGTCTATCAATAACCAAGTTAACAGGAGACTAAAGATGAACAGCAAGTATATCAGGTGGCTTAAATACAATGTTGGTCTTCTCTAACATGTATATACCGAGAGGATGATCACTTTCTCAAGTTTACATTCTTTTGGTTTTACACAGGCCTAAACTCCAACATCATGGCATCCAGTCCCATGACTTCATGGGAAATAGACGAGGATATACAGTGGAAACAGTGTCAGACTTTATTTCTGGGGGCTCCAAATTCACTGCAGATGGTGACTGCAGCCATGAAATTAAAAGACGCTTACTCCTCAGAAGAAAAGTTATGACCAACCTAGATAGCATATTCAAAAGCAGAGATATTACTTTGCAGACTAAGGGTCCATCTAGTCAAGGCTATGGTTTTTCCTGTGGTCATGTATGGATGCGAGAGTTGGACCGTGAAGAAGGCTGAGTGCCGAAGAATCGATGCTTTTGAACTGTGGTGTTGGAGAAGACTCTTGAGAGTCCCTTGGACTGCAAGGAGATCCAACCAGTCTATTCTGAAGGAGATCAACCCTCGGATTTCTTTAGAAGGAATGATGCTACAGCTGAAGCTCCAGTCCTTTGGCCACCTCATGCGAAGAGTTGACTCACTGGAATAGACTCTGATGCTGGGAGGGATTGGGGGCAGGAGGAGAAGGGGACGACAGAGGATGAGATGGCTGGATGGCATCACTGACTCGATGGGCGTGAGTCTGAGTGAACTCCAGGAGTTGGTGATGGACAAGGAGGCCTGGTGTGCTGTGATTCATGGGGTCACAAAGAGTCAGACATGACTGACCAACTGAACTGAACTGATACTCCAAGTCCACAAGTCAAGCACATACCCACGGCACCAGCCTGCCCGTTCTCAGCAGCCATCATCAGTGGTGTTTTCCCTGAATTGTCTGCCGCGTTCACTTGAGCATTGTGTCTCAGAAGAAGCTGCAAGCACTCCACGTGATCAGCAAATGCTGCTGCATGAAGTGGTGTCCTAACGATTTAAAACAAGTATGATGTTAGCTTCCTGTCAACTTAACACACCCCCTTTCTATATGTGCTTGAGAAACGTCCGTGGTGTCATCTTAGGGATTTAAAACTTACTGGCTTACAGAGATGGTGACCAGGTTCCTCCAAAGGCCATTCAGGGTAGACACTGAAGTGTCACCTATGTGAATGGCACCCCTAGATTTGGGGGGGTGTAGGCAGTGGTCCTGATAATAAAATCAGCATCTCTACTGACCCTTTAATCTTGAGTTCCAACGACCGCTCTCATCATTGATAAACATACTTTCAAAATTAGGCCTTAGATTTGTAGTTAATTGGTTATTTTTAAAAAAAGCCTACATCATTTAATGTGAATGGTTGGTTTCTTTGGGAGGACAATTTGGCATGATTTATCAAAATTAAACACTATGATCTTTGAACCAAAAAATTCTAATTCTTGCACTTTTATCTCAGATGCATTTGGTCAGGCAAACAGATACATGTATTAGACTATTCATTGCACCATTCATTATAACACCAAAATTCTGAAACAACCTAAATATTCTTCAAAGGAAGACAAGCTGATTAAATTATAACATCCAGTCAATAGAATAACATGAAGCTTTAAAAAGAATATGGTAAATATATATGTTCTGGTATGGAAAGATCTCCAAGATATATTAAAAGGAGAACATTAATATAGAATGTTCTCATTTGTATAAAAAGAATATAAGCATATATATTTTTATATATTTTTTTAGTTATATATATATAAAATATTTGGAAAAAAATAAAAATTTAGAAACAACAGTTTAAAGTATCTTTCTCAGTGGAAGAGGCTGGGGCTTCTGGACTAAGAGGGTAATTTTTTTTATATATCATTTATTATACTTAATTTTTAAAAACATGTCTATATATTACTTTTAAAATAAAAAAAAAATAGATATTTGGCCACTCTGTAGCCACAAAGAAGGCTAAGATTCATCAGACAAGAGCCATGCTCTTAGGATCACTTACCTGCCTTTGTCATCTCTACAATTCACAATACTGGAATCTATGGCCCCGAGTAACAGTGATGCACAATTCTCATGATCATTTATTCTAAAATGAAAATAGATTTAGAAATTTAAAATCCTGGTCCCTAAAAAATTATATATCCCCTCCTACTCCATCTTTCTATGCACTATATCTTTAATAATCTGATGCATTTAAACATTTTGATACAAATTTTGAGCAAAAGTTTCATTTACCAAAGAAGAATTTCAACATTATGAAGACTGGAAAATTACCATATATGAAATCTTCCTGGAATAAAATGCCTTTCTAATTATCCAAATGGATAATATTGTTAACCCCAATTTATTTTTAGAATTTGGCAGACAAGTGTGACTATTGATACACCTGAAGAGCTCTTCACAGGGTGTATACTGTGTTTCTCAGTCCACCCCTTCCTACTGTTTCCCTGGGTGGTTTGTGAGCCACCTTGGAACCACGGCACTTCATGAAAAGCTCCTGAAAAATCATTAACATTAGATACTGCACTTTGATATCAGACTTATTTGCCTTTAGCAGCAAAATGGAATATACTGGTCTTATCTGTAATCTAAAAGCGTTTTCCTTCTGCCAAAAGCCATTTCTCTAGGTGTGGTTTAAAGAATTCAAGCCACACCATTAACTTCCAGTGTTTCTACTTACATTGCACAGTGCAGTGGAGTGAAAGGATTACCGATAAATGTTCGAAAACATTTCTGCTCCAAAAGTACCTCTATACAGTTTTCATTACCTGCAAGGAACCAAAAGAATTTAGAGACCTTCTAAGATGAAACTTTGTTTAATGAAAGCCTCTATTTTTTCATTAAGTACTGAATTCTGGCCTATGAATTTTCCTGAATTGACTGAATTCTCCATGGAATAAAATTCACCAAATGCCAAAATGTTTTTAACTATGTTCATAGGTGTTCTGAGATATAATGAATAAATTAAGCAGTGATGAGAAAGAGACCTCATCTGCAAGCAGAAGAATTCTACCATACTCACACTGATAGGTGCCTAACATAGGCATGCCTCAGTTTGTCCATATTTA
The DNA here is from genome assembly GCA_006410615.1 of Neotragus moschatus. Taxonomy (NCBI): domain Eukaryota; kingdom Metazoa; phylum Chordata; class Mammalia; order Artiodactyla; family Bovidae; genus Neotragus; species Neotragus moschatus. The sequence goes on along the minus strand of SJYA01000305.1, from coordinate 973,106 downwards.
CAACAGAAAACTCCCCTTTTACCCATGTGAATAGGTTCACTAATAATTATGCACCTAGGGAAGGGAGGAAGATGTCATTGATAAAAAAGTACTTATGATAATGCAGGTTAAAGGACTTTGACTGTAAAATACTATATAGTATTTAAAAGGGTACCAAGAACAGTTCCTGGCAAATAGTATGGGCCCACTGAGTATTTTTTAGTGAGTAGATGAAGGAATGTGAATAATTACTTTCAACAAAATGGCAGGTAGTTTTCAAATCAACTGAATTTAAGTAAGGCCCCAGCTCTGTGAGCTTACTTGTTATGTGATCTATGAGCCTCCATTTCCTACAAAAAAATCAGAGAAGGAATACCTGCCCTATTGATGTCACAGGATGATGGGAAATTTACTTGATCAAGGATCTAAATGAGGTTTCTGAAGCAATGTTCTCATATAATTGTTAAGGCAAGAAGGTAAAGCTATTTGGCTTTGGAATATGGATTGTTGCCCTGGAAACCTCTTCTTGGCTGAGTTCTTTGCTAAATTAGAGCTCTCTTCTGATCTACCCCAGAATTATGTTGATTGAACAATTTTAAGTATTAAAATAAGTCAAACTTTTTCTGTACCTATAGAGAAAAAAAGTGAAACTTTGCTTTTAGGGGGACTGAGAAGTATATGAAGTAATGAACATACAAATCCCCTAATTTTATGTAAATTATACTGCTCAGCTTTCTAACTATATCCAACTCTCACTCAAATATTCCCAGACATTTCAACCTCTCTATTACTATGAAGTCCCCTGAAGGACCTAGCCTGGGGCAGCATCTACACAAACCATTTCTTGCAGGCTATATGAATCTCAACCTAAAGGTCTGTGTAGGTAGGACTGGGGATCCTTGAATGACTTTCAGTGTTTCAAAGTGCTCAGTGAAGGAGATTCTGGGAAGAAGGGAGCTTAAACCTCCAATCTAGAATACTACACTGGAAGTGTAGATTCCAGTGGATTGTTTAGGAGAGGCCTGCTCCCCTTTCTCTGCTTGTACCTGGAGAGGTCTTGGAACAGACAGACCTATCAACACCCCATCCAACTCACACGGGAGACAATGTGGTCTGTGGGAGGTTTGCCACCTGCTGTTATAATCAACACTGGCACTCCATCACCCCTTCCTGTAGGTTTTCCAGTGCCAGATAGATCTTGCAGCTTAACTCACATGACGGTTAGGGAGACTTTACCCATTAGCAAGTAAATTAAAAAAAAAAAAAAATCACAATCTTCCAGTGGCAGGGAGGGAATAAAACCAAAGTGAAAAAGTGGAAAATTTGACTCTTACTGAGGTCAGAACCAATGAAAAAAAGAGGATCATAATAAAAACATAATGAAATATCTTAAATTGATACAGTTAGAGCACCATAAAACTTTTCTGGACCCAATAATCATAGTTTCTGAGTGAAAATTTTAATAGAAGAATTGATTATGGATAAATAAAACAACAGAAGCACAGTAAGAAANTTTGACTCTTACTGAGGTCAGAACCAATGAAAAAAAGAGGATCATAATAAAAACATAATGAAATATCTTAAATTGATACAGTTAGAGCACCATAAAACTTTTCTGGACCCAATAATCATAGTTTCTGAGTGAAAATTTTAATAGAAGAATTGATTATGGATAAATAAAACAACAGAAGCACAGTAAGAAATATATGGACATGAATTTGCAAACTCTGGGAGATAGTGGAAAAGAGAGGAGTCTGACATGCTACAGTCCACAGGATTGCAAAGAGTTGGACAGGACTTAGCAACTGAACAACAACAAGAAATATTCGGGAAAATATTCATGTAAGCTTAGGGGTAGGAGATCTTTTCAAGCAAGACTGTAAACCTACATACCATAGAAGAAAAAATCTCACAGATTCAACTACATAAAAGTTCAAAATCTATACATGGAAAAAGATATCATCAACAAGGAGCAAAGACAAATAGTGAACTGAGAAAAAAACGTTTGCAACACACATAACACAGAGAGGATTCACCTTCTAAGACAAGGTGCTCCTACAAACGTGTGAAAAAAGATAAACAACTCAATAGGAAAAAAATGAGCAACAGATGGAAAAAGCAATTTCCAGCAGAGGAAACGCAAATACATAAATCAGTACACAATTAGACAAGGAAACACAAAATAAAATGAGATACCCTTTTTCTGTCCTTCAAATTGACAAAAACCAAAACGATGACATGACCTTGGGCTAACAAAAGCTTTTATTTACAGTTGGTGGGGGTAAAAATTATGCTATACTAAAGCACTATGGTATAATTTATTAAAGTTAAAAAATATACAAGCCCTCATCAATAATTTTACCTCTGGAAATTTATCTAACAGAATAAAGTACCATGAAATGAACATACACACTGCAGTACTGTTTACAATGAGAAAAAAACTTAAAAACAGTTTGAATGGTCATCATCAGGGATCTGGTTGAATAAATATTAAATTCTGATATATACACTCATGCATGTCTATACCAATTTATCTGCTATAAAATATTCAACTATTAAAAAGATCAATGTATATAGATATACATTGATTTGTAAGGTTATCTGCAGTAGAATGTTGAGTGAACAACAAGTATATTTGTTATATGATTCTAGTTTTAAAAAAGATGTACATATATATATATTGATTTACATTTTCAAGGGAGAATTATGAAAAATAAATACCAAAGTACATCAAAAAGTGAGTCTGGAAATGACTTAATTTTACTTTAGAGGCTTCAGTATTTTTTAAATGTAACAATGATCATGCATTGAACTTTTTCTACTCAAATAAATGAAACACAAATTTTAAATCTCCTCAGTAGCAAGTGTAACTAAATAAATGGGGCTATGAGACATAAAAATGCAATGCTGAAAGATAAATCATGCACCTACCAGCTGTCAATTGTGACATTATTACATCATATTGTTTTGGTTGTTTTTAGCTGTATTATTTCAATTCCTTGTAGGATCCTTGGTTATCTCACATAGAAAAGAAAGCCTGATTTAAACTAGTTAATTCATCAGAAGTTCTGATGAGGAGTTACATGTTACTGGTTAACAAAAAACGTAAAGTGAATTTTCATTCCAATATGGCATCACTATAGCCACAGAAGGAAAAATATTTTCTAAAAAAGGTGTTTTTGTTTGTTTTGCAGTATCTAAATGCAGAAAGATAGGATACCTTGGTTACAGCATCATGTTATGTTCTCACTTCCTTTGAGATCACAGTGGTGTTGGGATAGGAAGTCTACTGGAATCAGTCAAGTGACAATTAACTCACCATTATAACAAGCCCAGTGCAGTGGCGTGTAGCCTTGGTTGTCTTTGAAAGAACAGTCCTCCTCGGAAAGCGCCATCTGGAGCAGCTCACTCAGCCACGTGGCATGGCCACGAGCAGCTGCATAGTGCAAGGGTGTCCTCCCTCTGGAATCTTTACAGAGAATCGACACTTCTTGTTCCAGCAGCATTTGCACACATTCCTCATGTCCCGTCATAATCTGATGCATCACAATTAAAAACACAACACAAATCTAAGAAGACTCAGCAAGCAAAGTTGTTGACTAAGTGAGGTTAGGCTCAAAGTAAGTGGACATAACACCCAGGTCTTAAGGGAAAAGACTCTTATCCTACTTCAGAGAAAAGCAGAACAACCTAGCAGGAATTCATAACAGAAAGGTCTGTGTGAACACCAGCATTTTAGAAACATCTCTCGACTTGCCAAACATAACCATGGAAAGTATCATGATGCAGTGGAAAGTATCAGCTATAAATTAAGGAAGATGTGAGTTAAATTCTAGCTCCCTCTTGTAAAACTTGGACAGATTAATTTATCTCTCTATGCCTAACTTTACCCACCTGTAAATGGGGATAGTAATAATGACCTCATAGCCTGTTGTGAGGATTAATGAGATATAAAGGCTCCCAGAATGCTGTGTGGCCCATAGGAAGTACCCCAAAAATAAGATCTATGATTATGGCATTAAACATTTAGAGTCCCTCTTCTTTTCATTGATCATGACGGTCAGCACCATCTTTAAATAACAATTGCCTGATTTCTGCTTTTGTTTCATTTAGATTACTTGATATACTTTAAAAAACAGTTCAGCAGGTGTGTATGAAGAATTATATACAGTGTACCTATTTCAGCAGAATACATACTTCAGGTGGTAAATGGGCCCACATTGTAATAAATAACAATTAAAAATAGCATGGTTACTCAAAACTAGGTAAGCATCAGAATAAATTACAATACCTGTACACAATGAAGGATTAAAAAAGATAGGGCAGAAAAATATTTAGTGATATGGACAAAGGTATTTGATATATTATAAGAAAAAAAAGGTTACGATTAGCATCTTCAGTATTATTTTTAAGATTTAAAACAAATCTATATTAGAAAAAAGACTGGTGATATATATCAAAAAGTTGTTATCTCCAGGAGGTAAGATTACTAGAGATTATGATTTTGTTATTTGTACTTTAAGATTTTTTCTTTGCAAATTTCCTATGATGTGCATGCAATCAGAAGGCAGAACCAAGTCTCACAACAATAGGTGTTCAGGTATCTATTATCACAGTCAAACATGACAACTCAAGAGCAGAACCTAAGAGTACCTGCCATTATTTTATCTTTGCAAAAGATTTTGTAATTTCTTTTTGACTGACTGAGGTTAATTGGTTATCTCAGGGAACAATCTTCTTACTAAAAATTCATAAGGAGGTAAAAAAAAAAAAAAAGAAGAAACAAGTTCACTACAGAATCGCTTGACTAAAGCTAAGGAAGATGTACATACCCCTCTGTGTAAAGCTGTGCAGCCCATGATGTCAACAGCATCTACGTTTGCTTCCTTTTCAAGTAACAATGAAACAGCATCACTGTGTCCATACGCTACTGCAAGCATTAGTGGGGTTCTAGGAGAAGAGAGAAATTGGGCTTTTATTTTTTAATTTATTTATTTTAATTGGGATAATTAAATAATTGCTTTACAATGTGGTGATGCTTTTGCCACAGATTGACACGGATCAGCCACAGGTGCATGTGTCCCATCCTGAACCCCGTTCCCACCTCCCTCCCCACCCCACCCCTTGGGGTTGTCCCAGAGCACCAACTTTGAGTGCCTTGCTTCATGCACTGAACTTGCACTGGCCATCTATTATACATACAGTCATATACATGTTTCAATGCTAGTCTCTCAAATCATCCCACCCTCGCCTTTTCCCACAAAGTCCAAAAGTCTGCTCTTTACATCTGTGTCTCTTTTGCTGTATTGCATATAGGATCGTTGTTACCATCTTTCTAAATTCCATACGGGTTAATATAGAGTATTTGTGGTTCTCTTTCTGACTTACTTCACTCTGTATAATAGGTTCCAATTTCATCCACCTCATTTAGCACTGTCTCAAATGCAGCTCTTTTTTTATAGCTGAGTAACATTCCATTGTGTATATGTACCACAACTTCCTTATCCATTTGCCTGCTGATGGATATCTAGGTTGCTTCCATGTCCTAGCTATTGTAAACAGTGCTGCAATGAACACTGGGGTACATGTATCTCTTTTAATTCTGGTTTCCTCAGGGTATGTGCCCAGCAGTGGGATTTCTGGGTTGTATAGCAGTTCTATTCCCAGTTTTTTAAGCAATCTCCACACTGGTCTCCATAGTAGCTGTACCAGTTTGCATTCCCACCAACAGGGTAAGAGGATTCTATTTTCTCCACACCTTCTCTCACATTTATTGTTTGTAGACTTTCTGATTACAGCCCTCTGACCAGCATGAGATGAAACCTCACTGTGGATTTTGATTTGAATGGGCTTTTAAAAAGATTAAAACATACTCATCACTTCCAGTGGAGCATCTTCCTCTCTTCCTTTGTCTCTCTCTTTCTCAGTCTCTCTCCCTTTTTGACAAGTGCTTAGTATTTTCTGAGTGTCCTCGATTTGCTATCTACTGCCTGGAACAAGCTATCTGCCTCCAGTCTCTAATGACCACATGGAATGGTGGCAGTGGAATGATCAATATGAGGAGAGCAGAGGAAAGTTCCACCTCAAAATGCTCACTTGAATCCCATCATTTTCAGAACTACGCAGCATGGGCCAAATATCAATTGAGCAGGGAGTGTGTGTATGTAAGAGATGCTCTTGTTTCCATCAGCGCAACTGTGAACTACTTTTACAGTTTTTTATGTTGGATTTCAGTTCAGTATTTCATTTGAACAAAGCTCCATTGCCTTAAAGAAAAGTAGGAAACATCCAGAAGAAAGACCCAAGTGCTGGGCTCCAGGCGGTGAGGTCCAGTTCTGTCTTCAACATGAACTCATATATCTGGGGTGAGTCACTAGTGCTTTATTGCTCTGCGTTTCCTATTCGTAAGAGAAGACTGGGTGGGAGAACAGGCTAACAGATGGAAAATACTCGGGGAAAAATAACACAGGAAGGATAAAAATATGAAGGATTTTTATGGGGGTGATAACTTCTTGAGGTCTGTCCTATTCCATTATTAATTTTAAAAATGAGACAGTAGCAGCTTTAGAAGAGGGTACAAATGAATAGAAAGAAGGAACAAATGAGAAAATATTTTTAAAAAGCCAGAGCACAAGGCTACATATATAAAAAGTTAGCTCTTTTTCATCAAGATACACACACACACATTTTCCTTGGATATATACTCCAGCGCAAAGCTACTTCATTCTTCTAGGGCCCTCATCCATCAATGTCACCCCAGTATAAATGCCAAATCGAGAATTCAGCATTCAGCCCTCCTAGCTGTTTAACAAACTAACTGATCAGTTGTGATTTGAAATGTCAACCCCAGGCACGAGAACACTTACTGTCCTTTGGCATCTTTCACGTCAACCACTTCTGGGTTGTCTGCAATTTCTAGTAATAGCCGCATACACAGCGTGTGACCATTAATTACTGAAAAAGAAAACAATGGACATTCTTTTAATAGACCACAGAGATCCCTCCAAAATAAAATTTATTTGGACTTCAAATTGGTGGTTTCCATTGTTGCTTGAAGGCGGGAGGAGAAAGGGACAACAGAGGATAAGATGGTTGGATGGCATCATGGACTCAACGGACATGAGTTTGAGTAAACTCCAGGAGTTGGTGATGGACAGGGAGGCCTGGCATGCTGCAGTCCATGGGGTCACAAAGAGTTGGGACAAGATTGAGTGACTGAACTGAACTGAATTGTTGTGGATGGACATCCCCAAGTGTCCAGCTAGTGCCAACTGCTGGGCACAGCTGGCAATACATATGTTACCAACCCATCTCCACTTTCTTCCTATCAGGGCACTGTGGTCCTCATCTAACTTTCTTTCCTGGATGCTGTATAGAGGCTTTTTTCCTTAAAGAGGACATCCTTACTTATCTACTCCTATAGAACCGATCATCTCTCTCCACTTTCTAGGTAACCTTTCTGTTCCTCTAAGAGAGTCTCCCAACTCTGTACAATCTTCCTGTGTCCAGTCCACCTCAAGTCCTTTTTAAAAGGAGGTTGAAGGGGGAGGAGAAGACAGAGGAGGAGGGAGAGGAGAGCAGGTGAAGGAGGGGAGGAGCAGAAGAGAGGAGGAGGGAAGAGGGGAGCAGAGGAAGGGAGATGGGAACAGAGTTTGCTTCTTGTCCCCAACATTTCACATTCTGAGGTAGATGCCCTGACTGATGACTAGTGACTTTAAGTCAAACCTCAAGCTGGCAATGTTAGCCATTGGCTCGCTGCTCGCTGATTGACTGGCACTCCCAGAAGACTCACAGATGGCTCCCACCCCAAGGGCTAGGGGACTTCTCCGTCTGAGTTCCTCATATCAAAGCCCTTGTTTCTCTGCCTTCTCCCAGCAGCCTCCCACCCTCTATCACCTCTGCTCCCCTCTCTCTTCCCTGCTGAGCTCTGAATGGGGGCAGTAGGCCCTGCCCCTCCTCACTCAGCTGCTCAGGTGGGAACTGGCAATGGGCAGGAGGCGTAGCCCCAATCTTGGGTTGGCCTTGACTGCCTGGGGTGGAACCCACGGACTCACTCTGTCCTGTGTGCACCAGGCAAGATGTTCTTTTAGGAAGAAGACCTTGGTGACACAGGGTCAGGAAGCACTTCCCAGGCTGATAATCCCTTTGGTATGGTACTTTCCTTCAGCTCGTTGAATGGAACCCACAGCCTTGCAAAAGACATGATTTTCTACTCAGGGAGTAGGATGCAAACAAATACATTTAAAATTCTGAATGTGACCTTCTCTCTGAACAATAAGAACACAATAAAATACATTGCATTAACCTTGTTATGGTTGTAGAGAGAGAAGGGAATAGATGCAGCTATGTTAGGTTGATAAAGGCTCTTCTTAGAGCTGTGTTTTACAGCCCTTTTTATTGCATGCCAGTCATGAGAGAAGGCTAATTTAACGACAACACATTTTTCAGGGACAATACGTATTAGAATTAGCTCACATTCATCAACACCACTCAAATTAACTATAGGGATAATACCCCCATTTTGTAGACCATTGCATTCAGCTAATTCTCAGCAAAATCCCATTTATGTACCTCAGGAGGAAATCTTATAGAAATGTTGTTGCTCTTTTGCTTTTCATTTTAAAAATTACATTAAGTCTGTTAGCACTGGTGAAATATGCAAGAGGTTTAATGTATGCTTAAAGGGAAATAATTAGCAGAGGACCGATAGCTAAATACTACAGGTGGTACCATTTTATAATACTCATGAAACACAGCATATTTTGATTGAGTCCTTCTTCTATATCAATTTGATATTCTTTAAATTGTTGTTGTTGTTATTCAGTCATTAAATCATGTCTGACTCTTTGCTCTCCCTTGGACTGTAGCACACTAGGTTCCTCTGTCCTCCACTATCTCCTGGAGTATGCTCAAATTCAAATAGTCATAATCATAATAGTTTCGAGGATTTTTATTTTTGCCTAAACTAAAAAAGGGGAAAAATCACCTAATTTGTATCACTCATCCAGTACGAAGGAAATGGCAACCCACTCCAGTATTCTTGCCTGGAGAACCCCATGGACAGAAGAGCCTGGCGGGCCATGGTCCATGGGGTTGCAGAGTCAGACACCACTGAAGTGACAGCACATTCGGTATGCTGGAGGGCAAACTAATTTCTACAGTAATGTGTTTTTCTTGGGCAGGTGCGGTTGAGATGGTGGGAGGTGGATGCGTGTAGCTTTTCTGAACTTGGCTAATAGCCCTCAGTAAATTTATTTTAAAAGTGTGGCTACACTAGAATTCTCGGCTTCCTACACACATTTTCCCCCAATTGCCTTCTAGCAAAAAGATGCTACCATTTCCTTTTGCTGCGCCCTGCCAAATCCAGCTTTGTCTCAGACTAGTTCAGCCTCTCCCTGACTATGAGTGACAGCCATTTTTCATGCTGCTCAGAGACCACAACTGTCATTATAACTATCTACGCCAAACCCTCTGAAATCCATCTTGGCTCCTGTTCCTCACAGTACTCTCAGGATTTGAAACAAAAAACTGGCCTCCTAAACGAGCTGGAAAAGATTCTGGAAAAGCAGATTCTCAAAGCACAGGCTAAAGCTTCTGCACAGCAGACATTTTGTGGAGAATAAAATCAAATGGCAGCCTGCACCTTCTCAACAAATTGCACAGGGGACACCCAAAAGGAGTGAGTCCTGTTGACCACTAGGGGGCTCCATTGGACTACAGCCTTTATCACAGTGGCAAATGAATGACAGTGATTATTCTTCATTGTTTACCTGTTCACAAGGGCGATTTTCCACAACCAAAATGGGTCCTTTGTAAGTGTCAGGAAGTACTTGGTAACTAAAGCAGGATGCTGGCATTAATAATAGGCAACTTTAAAAGGAGACCTAAATGTAAACTATATGGCAATACTAAGAACGCCGAGAATACGAAATTTTATAATAATACTTACAAATACCAAAAAGACTAAATGTGATGGGAAATAAGAATTTATAATTTAACCATACCAATCACTGCTGATCTCATGGCTAAAGTTTTTTTCTAGGAACAACTGTTTCCAGATAATTAAGCAACACCATGTTTTTTTTCAGTCTTTGTATTATTTTTTCCTCAGTGGTTTGAACATTCAGAGATGTGGATGGCAATGCTTCCACAAAGTCTAACATTCAGAGAAAATTTTCCCAAGTACAAGAATCACAGTCTTTTGAAAACTGTTTTTATTCCTTTGCTTCCTCAATATAGCCATTATTTCACAGTGGAAGATACTTCTCTTTATAATATCTGCTATCCCGATCAAAGGCTATTATCACTGAACTTCTGAACCCAAAGAAAATGGTGCCTGAGCTGAGCTAGAAACTCTTCCACATTACCTTGTCATCTGTGTATATGTCTAGAAGTATCTGGACACAGTTTTATCTAATGTGCATTAAAGAAAAACCTCAGAAGAGGCAAATCACTTACTTTTTGAAAAATACATGTAGCTTTTTAAGAGACTATTTGTACACCTGATGCATCAAGAGTCAGAACGAAATTGTGTTGGTAAAGCAATTATGTTCCAATTAAAAATAACAAACACTAAAAAAGGAAAAAACAAGGAGTAAATATCAATGCATATTAATGCATATATATGAAATCTAGAAAAATGGTACTGATGAACCTATCTGTAGGGCAGGAATAGAGATGCAGACATAAGGAATGGATTTGTGGACACACAGGGGCAAGGAGAGAGTGGGACAAGTTGAGAGAATGGCACTGACATATATACATTAACATGTGCAAAATAGACAGCTAGTGGGAAGCTGCTGCACAGCACAGGGGCTCAGCTCGGTGCCTGTGATGACTGAGGGGGTGAGATGGGGGAAGGGCACATACGTATACATATAGCTGATATGTGTTGCAGCAAAGCAGAAACTAACACAGCGCTGTAAAGAAACTGTACTCCAACTAAACATTTTTTAATTAAAAAAAATTAAAAAATAATCAGAGCAAAAGTGAAGAAGTAACATTTAGACTGCAGAATAACATACTCAGCAGATTGCTGTCTGACAATTCCTTTCATGAAGTAGCTGTGAAATAGCATTAATTTTATGCTTCAAAATGCTATGAGATTTTATTCTATGTGGATTTATCTGATGATAATAATACACCTTCCCCTTTTTTTCCAGAAAGTTTTGTGATTGTCATTGGCCAAAGGTTCTTACAGGTGCAGCATAGAGGATTTTTAGGGCAGAATGATAGATATATATGTGTGTGTGTGTGTGTGTGTGTGTGTGTGTGTATTCAGTCATATCCGACTCTATAATCCCATAGACTGTAGCCTGCCGGGCTCCTCTCTCCATGGGATTTTCCAGGCAAGAATACTGGAGTGGTGGCCATTTCCTTTTCCAGGGAAGCTCCCCAACCCAGGGATCAAACCTATATCTCCTGTATTGGTGGGAGGATTCTTTACCACTGAGCAACCTATGGAAGCCCAGAACGGCAGATACATGTCATCAGAGACCTGTTCAAATTCACAGAATGTACACCACCCATAGTGGAGCCTACTGTAAGCCGTGGACTTTGGGTGACCATGCTGTGTCAGTGTAGGCTCATCCACTGTAACGAATATGCCAGTCTGGTGGGGGATATTGATAATGGGAGAGGCTATGTATGTGTGATGGACGAGGGGTATGTGGAAAACCTCTATATCTTCTTTTTGATGTTGCTGTGAATCTAAAGCTGCTCTAAAAAAAAAAAAAAAGTAGCCTTTAAAGAAGGTCAGAACCTCTCTGGATGTAGAACACTAATCATCTCTAAATGAACAGAAAGCCAAAAGCACTTTGGAAGAGCACAGGCATATTTGACATAGAAAGAGGATATTTTCAAAATTGGGATGAAGGAAGATGCCGCCATCCATTTACTCAAACTTATAAGTGGGCCGCAAAACTAATGTAACCAGACTCCTGACAACACCTACCTGAGGCATGAAGTGGGGTTCTTTTGGTTACATTGTCTTTCACAAAGATGGATGCACCTTGATTGATAAGTGCTTCCACACATTCCGTATGTCCCTTAAAGGCAGCCAGATCCAGAGCAGTGCGGCCTTTCTCATCCCTGATGTCCAGGTCTACCAGCGACTGCAGAAGGACTTCCAAGGCCTGGTGGTGCCCATTGTAGGCCTGCAAAGGAGAAACCAACAACTCAAGTGCTTGCTCACCTTAAATCCCACAACAGTCCATTTGAGGGGCTAAGCCTCCCAGGTTACGGAGAGAGACTACTTCAAAGAGCACATGGCATAATTATTGAAACACAGCTGAAACTAGAACTAGATGGAAAAATTACAATGCACAGACCTCACAGTTACGTATAAATTTTTTAATGCTCCTTCTCTTTTGTCAAATAATCTACTTCAAAGGTGCTATATGTATCAATGTATTCTTATATTTATATCTATTAATCCAATAATCTAACACAGGCTAATAGCTAAATGAATTAATATATTCTTTTATCTGTCAGCTCAGTCCTAAATACATTGGTAAGATCCGAATATTTTTTCAGGAGGCTTTTCTGCTAAACCTGGAGGAAAAAAAAATAATCACTAAAAACACTGTGGACTTTGTAATTCAACAGAAAAGCATACTGATCTTCTCTTACAGTCCAACATTTTAATTTCAACCATGTGATCCTGGCGAGTTTCTTAATTTCACTTAGAGTTTGTTTCCTCATCTATAAAGTAAGAGCAATAAAAGTTGCCTTCCAGAGAGGATGAGAAGAGATAAAATTTCACAGCCTTTGCATAGTGCATAATACATAGTTGATGCTTCCTTTTCTCTTGTTTTCTCCATTGATTATCACCAAAACATAAACACAATTATGGAAGTATATTCCATATATTAAGGCCAAGTTCAGGCCTATTGTGAGCTACTATGCTGTGTTAAAGTTAGGAGGCTTCATACTACTAAAACACAAAACTAAAAGTCTGAAAGGAAATTTTTACGAAATCTATAAGGTTAAAAATTGTATATGCACATACAAGGCCAAGGACACTGAAATAAAAGAAAAAAAAATAATTCAGTGGGGGTGGGGGATGGTTGGTGGAGGCAAGTAAAGGAGGAGACAGAGGAAAAGTCTGTTCCCAGTGTCTTCAGTAGTCAGAGTCACCTCTCATGTCGCCTATGCTGTGTTTCCACTGCGGCAATCACCCTAGGGACAATTTATTTGAAAAAATGTTTAGCGCAGACTAAGGACAAATTTCTTCAATACACAAAGAGCTTCCATAAGCCATTTTAAAAACTAGGAAAGTGTGTAAAGGGTATGAAAAGGCAGCTCACAGAAAAAGAAAAATAAAAGGTCAATAAACATATGGAAAAAACACGTAAAATTTTAGGGTACTATTTTTTAACTACCAAATGGCAGTGATTAAGTTTGGGCATGCCCAGTATCAGTTAAGTCATGGTGGAAAAAATCAATCTACACTCTTGTTGGTGGCAGTATACATTGGTGTGATATTTGTGAAGGGTAATTTGACAAACTCTATCAAAAAATTTTTTTAAAAAAACTAAGTCGCAAATAATACATACGATTTTGCTGTATGAAAAGCAAATATATTTAGATAGACACATACCTGTGTCTATGTATATATATTTCTGTATTCATAGGAAATTTTAGAAGATACAAAGGAAACTTAACAGTGGTTACTCTAGAAATGAGAGGTAAAGTAATGAGCAAATGGACTTATTTTAACTTATCTTTTTAAAAACTACTTGAATGTTTTTCTCTGTATATATCAACTGCAACAATAACAAAAACTAGACTTAAAGGATCCACAAGATTTAAGAGTACTGAAAGGAATCATTTATAAAACTTTCTCATTATATTATTTTTATGAATGATTATGGTTATTGTTATATATTAAACATATCTATTATTTGTGTAGTATAATAACTCATATGCTGATGAATCCCAAATTTATATCCCAGTTACTTTCTAAGACTTGTATATTCAAATACCTATTGAAATTTCCACTTGACTATCTAATATACATCTCAAGCTTAACATGTCCCAAAATGAGTTCTTAATTTTCCTCCTAAAATTTGCTCCATCTCTGTAAATGGGAATTTACCCTCCTAGTTGCTCAGTCCCCAAATTTTGGAGTCATCTTTGTCTTCCCTCTTAAGCCCAGGGTTGTGTCCCTGCACAAGAGCTTTGAAACACTGGGGCAAGCGAGTGCTAAAAATAGCTTCCCCATCTTTCCCCACTGCCTTGCCATGCCCTGGTAGAGGGGTGTGTCTGCTGAAAGAAAGGGACATTTTTTTTGCTCGCCAACAGAGGTGTCATCAGGTTGTCAGGCACCTGGTGGGAAACAGTTATCCATATCTCTGTTACAGTTCTCACACAGGTGTTGTGTAACTAGTAGCCCTCAATGACATGATCATCTCTACTTTCAAGCCATGATCATCTCTGCTTCTTCTTTAAANGTCTTGCCATGCCCTGGTAGAGGGGTGTGTCTGCTGAAAGAAAGGGACATTTTTTTGCTTGCCAACAGAGGTGTCATCAGGTTGTCAGGCACCTGGTAGGAAACAGTTATCCATATCTCTGTTACAGTTCTCACACAGGTGTTGTATAACTAGTAGCCCTCAATGACATGATCATCTCTACTTTCAAGCCATGATCATCTCTGCTTCTTCTTTAAAAAATATCCAGAATCTATCCAGTTCTTCACTATACCACATCCCCTGTTGCCACGATGGCAAAAGCTTCCCTACCCATCCTTGCTGTGTGCTGTGTTGTATCGCTCAGTCATGTCTGACTCTTCGCAACTCCATGGACTGTAGCCTGCCAGGCTGCTCTGTCCATGGGGATTCTCTAGGCAAGAATACTGGAGTGGGTTGCCATGCCCTCCTCCAGGGGATCTTCCCAACCCAGGGATCGAACCCAGGTCTCCTGCGTTGCAGGCAGATTCTTTATCGTCTGAGCCACCAGCAAACTATTACTGAATAGTCACAAGATGAAATCTTTGAAAACTCAAATTGGACATAGCACTCCTTGATGAAAACTCATTGGTAACACAACTCAAAACTTCCCATGACCATTCAGACCCTTAGGATTTGGCNGTTGCAGGCAGATTCTTTATCGTCTGAGCCACCAGCAAACTATTACTGAATAGTCACAAGATGAAATCTTTGAAAACTCAAATTGGACATAGCACTCCTTGATGAAAACTCATTGGTAACACAACTCAAAACTTCCCATGACCATTCAGACCCTTAGGATTTGGCTTCTCTCATTCTTGATCATCAGCATGGCCCCTCATTTACTCTGCTCCAACCACACTAGCCTCCCCACCCCACTCCCCATGATTAAAGAATGTATGTTCTCCTCTGGGCCACTGCGTCTGTACTTTCTACTTGCCCTGCCTGGAGAGTTCTTCCGCCTCGAAGAGCCACATGGCCTTTTTGCTAATTCTGCTTCAAACATTTCCTTATCTAGAGGCTTCCCAGAGCCCAATTAAAATAGATCACTACCCTGTTCCTCAACACATAAGGCACTCTCCAGCCCACTTATCTTGCTTTATTTTATCTTTATAGGATTTATTATCACTTGATACTTATTACATATCTATTAATTTGTTATCTAAGATTGGAGGTACTTTGTGTGTATTGCTCACTGCTGTATCCTAGACTCATGCATAGCACAGAGTAGACACTCAACAATAAGTTGAGGAGTAAGTGAACGAATATAATTATATTATCATTTATTAGTATTAGTGATAAGAATATATTTTTAAAATAGCAACTATTTATTGAGGGCGCTGTGTTGAGTGCTGTGTTGAGTGCTAATCTTTGCAAACATCCTTTTTATAGACAAAAACACAAATCAAGCAATGATAATGAATTCATCCAAGATCACTTAGGAAGTGACAAAGTCAGGATTTGAAACTCAGAATCTGTGACCACTAGTATCTACGCTTTTAGGCGATATCTTAAAATCTTTCCCAGTAATTCCATTTAACTTTCAAAATAATTTGTGCCTACATGTAACGGGTCAGAGAGCTGAATAACAAATAGTGAATCAGAAACCTAAGATGGAAAGCCTTTAGTCTAATCTACCTTCAGAAGCAACAGCTAATTTCATGGAGCACTTGCTGTGTGTCAGGCAGGACTGAACATATAGCACCTTATTTGCTAGGACAACCCATGGCTTGGATGCTACTGTTATTCCCGTTGTAATTGACAAGGACACAGAAGGCACAAACGTTCCTCAGCCCTCTCATGGGCACACAGCCTTCCACGGTGGAGCTGGAATTCTCAGTCACACCACAGAGCCGGAGCTGTGGGCTTCTTGTGAGCATCTACAGAAAGTGTGCGACAGGGCCATAAGGTATACATTTATCTTTTTTATTATATAAGTTTCAAACTTATACAAAGAAGAGAGGATAGTGCCGTGAATTCCCAAATATCCATCATCTAGTTTCAGCCATCATCAACTCATGCCGTCAATTTAAGCCAGCTTGGGAGCACCCATCCTCCTGTAAAGGTATACTCTTATACATTAGAGTATAAGTCAGTCTATCTCACTTGACCCTGGGCTTGAGCCTGTCACTTATTTGAACTTGAATTTGTGTAACACCTCTTCTCCTTTTAAATTGTAATGGTAGTGACTGACTCAGTTTATGTAGAAATCCTGACTTTACATCAAAGGGAGATGAGTCGACATAGATAATAGCAGGTTCCAGATGCTATTTGCAAATGCTCCTTTCTTCAGTGTCACTTACTATGATGACAAAGATAGTAAACATTTACACTTTCTGTTATTTGACTTTAGTCCAGTTAAAAAGCAGAGACATTACTTTGCCAACAAAGGTCTGTCTAGTCAAGTATATGGTTTTTCCAGTGGCCATGTATGGATGTGAGGGTTGGACTGTGAAGAAAGCTGAGCACCAAAGAATTGATGCTTTTGAACTATGGTGTTGGAGAAGACTCTTGAGAGTCCCTTGGACTGTAAAGAGATCCAACCAGTCCATCCTAAAGGAGATTAGTCCTGGGTGTTCACTGGAAGGACTGATGCTGAAACTCCAATACTTTGGCCACCTCATGCGAAGAGTTGACTCACTGGAAAAGACCGTGATGCTCAGAGGGATTGGGGGCAGGAGAAGAAGGGGACAACAGAGGATGAGATGGCTGGATGGCATCACTGACTCGATGGACATGGGTTTGGGTGGACTCCAGGAGTTGGTGATGGACAGGGAGGCCTGGCGTGCTGCGATGCATGAGGTCGCAAAGAGTCAGACACGACTGAGTGACTGAACTGTACTGAACTGAACTGAGGAAAGTAGAATTGGCAACTTATAAACTGCATGCATATCTACAAAGCACGATAGCTAACATATTTAGATTAATAAACAGAAAACTCAGAGCAAAAAGAAATGCATGCAGGGAGGAAGCTCATGCAGAGGGATCAGCACTGTTGAGGACTGCAGAGTTACATCGCAGGGCACTTAAGTGCTCACCTAAGAACTTAACTCCCGTAAAAGACCCCTGAAGTTTCTCCTTTTCATTCTTACAACAAAAAATAAGTCCATTTGCATGTGTTAAATTTACTACTGCCATCATTCTTTAGATATTTCCAAGTGTATTTCATTTCCACATTAGATCATGCTTATTTTATTTGCTGTCACACAAGATTCTACGTATTCAGTTCATGGATTGCCAGTGAATACAAAGAATGTTCTTGCTTTACCATAGCAACTTGAAGTTTACTTTGAAGTATAAAACCTTCTAGTCCTCTGACTCAAGGTGGTCTAAAGGTGGTCATACAACTAATGTTATAACAGGGCTGGAACCTAAGTCATCTGATGGCCTTTACTTCTGGGCTTCCCTGATGGCTCAGCAGGTAAAGAATCTACCTACAATGCAGGAGCTGCGGGAGATGTGGGTTCGATCCCTGGTTTGGGAAGATCCCCTAGAGTAGGAAATGGCAAGCCATTCCAGTATTCTTTCTTGGCAAATTCCATGGACAGAGAAGCCTGGCAGGCTACAGTCCATGCTGTCACAAAGAGCTGGGCACAACTAATTTCAGGAGCACAGCATAAAGAGGCTTAACATTAAAATAAAATAGAGTGAAACCTGCTGAAGGAAAACTTCAGAATTCCAATCCATGTTTTTTTCTATATCAGGCACTTGAAAATTCAAAGAGAGGATGGTTGAAAGGCTAGATTTATGTATAGAATTCCCCTTGTCTCTTCAATTAGTCAAGCCTACATCTCTTGAATTTTAGTATGCAAAAGCATTACTATACAGAGTTGAAGACATAAAACTATGTATATTAAAAATCCAGGGCAATTTAAGGGAAATAATAAAGGTAAACTTGATAATACAAGAATTTTCACTTACCTTCACACTTTAGAGCTTAACCCTAGAAACAAACTATCATGTAATATGGGACTCTATTTTATGGCTAAATGCATGACTCTATCTTTAGGTAGTTATGTGGTTCTTAAAGTCTATAAAAAAGAATACAATAAAACTTCAAGTTCTCTGAAAGAGTTCAAGTAGTCAGGAAAGAAGACCTTTCTCATGTTGGCAGTGCATATGAACCAAGCTCGTACTTTTCTTTCTAATCCCATCCTAAATCAGGTGTTCAGTGGGTAGTTCCACAGATAATTTCTTAAATAACTCAAGGAAGAAGTAATCACACAAAAGAACAAATATGTTGGTTCAAAAAGCATGTAGTATTTTGGCTTTCAGTAGATAACCCAGTTTAAGCCTTCACTAGAAGCAGCAAACATTTCAAAATTTTTTTACAAAAGACTTTAAAATATCTTATTAAGTAACTTAAATATTTCTTAAACATGATTAATTTCTTTAAATGTTTTAGATTGGAACTGAGGGCAGCAGGAGAAAGAATTTGGAATCTCAGCAA
The DNA here is from genome assembly GCA_006410615.1 of Neotragus moschatus. Classification (NCBI taxonomy): domain Eukaryota; kingdom Metazoa; phylum Chordata; class Mammalia; order Artiodactyla; family Bovidae; genus Neotragus; species Neotragus moschatus. Next base: position 954,230 of record SJYA01000305.1, on the reverse strand, counting down.
AATCCATGAAACAACCAGTCCATCTGGAAAACTCGACAGCTGGAGCCTTTCATTTGCATAGCCTTGTTTCTCAATTTAGTTTTTTTCAAGTGGATGAAATGCTTATGAAATTCACTGGGCGGATAACCCTGGAGACTTGAATCATTCAGCCAGGAAATAGTAACTCAAGGCAGGTCAGGTTTCTTGGGGGCAGTCAAGGTTTGGGGGCATCTGGTTCTCTTTCATTGTAGACTCGTCCATGGAAGAAATGTGTCTTGAGTTTTAATTAAGTTAATTGCTACAGAAGGTTCTGGGGAGGGTGATGGGCATACTTGTGGGGTTCTTGGAGCAAATACTAATTTCTTTAAAAAGTGTTAGCATTTACAGGGAAAAATACAAAACGGTTTTAGAATTAACCTACTGCTATCACCCTGTCAAAGTCATCATTATCATGGTTGTCTTATTTCTGCTTTGTTCCCTGACAATTTAAACTCAACATAGAGGCTAAAGTGATCCTTTTAAGATAAAAGCCATATCACATCATCCGTCGCCTCAAAACCCTCCAAATGGTTTCATATTGTGTCAGAAAATAAGTCAGAGTTCCCACTGGAGTCTGAGGCCCTACCCTGCCTCCATGCCACATTCCCCAACCTGCTGACAATATGTGTACCTCTTCTCTACCACCGTCCCCGCATTACTCTGCTTCAGCCACGGTGGCCCTGCTGTTCTGGGAACATGCCAAGATGCTCATACCAGGGACTCTGCACTTCTGCCCAGAACGCTCTTTGGTCAGAGACCAAATGGGTAGCTCATCGAGCTGCTGTTCAAACAAGAGATGCTGGGAGAAACATCGCCCCGTCTGCCACCTTGATGCTCTCTCCTCACTGCTCCCGTTTGTAGCCTGAGCAGCACGCACTCCGGACCATCTGCTGAATTGTCTGTTTACTTGCCTGTTGTCTTTCCTAGACTGGACACCCTACAAAAACAGTGGTTGGGTTTGTTTACGGCTATCTCTCCAGCTTCTGAAGCCGTGCTTGGCACATGCACAGTCAGTACATGTCAAAGGAAAGAATGATACTGATGTTACTAAGAGCAAAGCTGAAGCCCCAGCTGATTCCACATACGCTCCAGGTGCTGTTCTAACTGCTTTACATGTATTAACTCATGTCATCCCCCCTACAGCCTTATGACAGAGATACTGCTATTCTCTCCATATAATGGGTGGGGAAACTGAGACACAAGAGGTTAGATTTTGCCCGAGATCATATAACAAATTAACAAGTTGGAAAGGGTTTGGGGATTGTTAATTAACTCACTCCTTTTTAATTTACAGATGGGAAAACCATGTCCAGGTGAGATGCTAATGAGAAGACTGCTGGCTGGGACCCCCTCTTTCCAGGGGGTGCTTACTAGACCCCTGCCAGCTAGAGAACTACCCAAGCCCATCTCTCTCCAGTGATACCATACCACCCTGTCTTTACATGACTGGAAACCCATAATACTTAGCAGAACACCTAGCATCCAGAAAGCACTCAATAATTTTTGAAAGAAAAAGATTGAGAGATTATAAAATTTTTGGAAGCTAAAAAGGTCTCTTCTCAGATTACCAGCAGGCTTAGCAATGCAATCAACCACACTGTCAAAGGAAACAAGAATTCTATCTGAGATAACCTTACTGATAGGCATCTCTTAGGGTAGCTAGAGCTTCTGTGAATGCCCAGCCTTGGGCTAACTTCCCCAGGCCCAGCAGATGGCTGAGCAGAGGTTCTAGGGTCAACCTTTAGAGCAACCTGCTTTGTTGCTCTAAGCCATATCACATCATCTGTCACAACCCTGTGGACTGCAGCACACCAGGCTTCCCTGTCCATCACCAACTCCCAGAGTTGCTCAAAATCATGTCCATCGAGTCAGTGATGCCATCCAACCATCTCATCCTCTGCTGTCCCCTTCTTCTCCTGCCTTCAATCTTTCCCAGCATCAGGGTCTTTTTTAATAAGTCAGTCCTTTGCATCAGGTGGCCAAAGCATTGGAGCTTCAGCTTCAGCATCAGTCCTTCCAATGAATATTCAGGACTGATTTCCTTTAGGATGGACTGGTTGGATCTCCTTGCAGTCCAAGGGACTCTCAAGAGTCTTCTCCAACATCACAGTTCAAAAGCATCAGTTCTTTGGTGCTCAGCCTTCTTTTTGGTCCAACTCTCACATCCATACATGATACGGGAAAAACCATAGCTTTGACTACATGGACCTCTGTTGGCAAAGTAATGTCTCTGCTTTTTTTGTCTAGGTTGGTCATAGCTTTTCTTTCAAGGAGCAACCATCTTTTAATTTCATGGCTGAAGTCACCATCTGCAGTGATTGTACTAAGAGACAACTGGTATGAAATTTTATACATATAAATACCCATCCCGCTTTTCTACTCTAAGCCCATGTCCAGAAGAAAGACTCACGGACGTGTTAGCCTGCTTTCACAGGACTCGGCATGTGCATACTTATCACTGTGCATACAGTGGTTATGTTGGTAGATGTGGCAGAGGGTGGCGAGTGAGATGCTAGCAGATGGGCTGGTGAGTACCTGAGGAGACTGGCAAGGAGGGAAAGGCTCCAGGGAGTGTGATCAGTTCATCCCAATCCTCATGGGATGGCTTCATCCCTTCCTTCCTACATTCCTACCTGCCTCAGTTTATCCCAATCCTCATCCTTTCCTACCCTGGCTGAATTGCTATGTGTGTCCATCAATAAAATACTCCTCTCAGCTCTCCAAAATCTCCATCTCAATTTTTCATCGGAATGAAACTGAAAAAGTGCTTATGTGTGCGTGGTACTGAGTACAATGTCATAACTGTTAAACATAGAGACCCAGCATCCTACTCTTCCCAGTGTCCAGTCTCTAGCTGTGTCCAAACATCTTGATGGCCCTGTACTGAGGTCTCACAACTCAGCAGCGCCTTGTGCAGGTGAGCTGGCTGTTGTCAGTCCAAGAGGTTTCTAGGGAACAGCGGTTGATTAGCAAGACCTTCACAGACATAGAGTGGTGGTAAGCTTCTCAGCTCTGTCACCCTCAGGGAGAGTTTGGTGATTCTCATTCTGAGCTATTGCATTTCCTTTCAATGATGGGATGTGGAGAGGAAGCTTTATTGGTGACAAAGTAACTTCTCCTTGCCTCCCTAGTGGCTCAGATGGTGAAGAATCTGCTTGTCATGCCAGAGACCAGAGTTTGATCCCTGGGTCAGAAAGATCTCCTGGAGAAGGAAATGGCTATCCACTCCAGTATTCTTGCCTGGAGAATTCCATGGACAGAGGAGCCTGGTGGGTTACAGTCCACGGGGTCGCAAAGAGTGGGACACGACTGAACATCTAACACTTTCACTTTCACCTCCCTCCCAAATCTCACCAGATTACAAGAAGCAGGGTCTGATTCTTTCTATGAGACATCGATTTCAAGCCTCCGCAGAAGCTGCAGAACTGCTCTCATGCATATTTTCATCTTGCTCTCACAAGTCTGTGTTTAAATATCTCACAAGTTTTTAACTATGGTATTCATTTATCTACAGTTCAATGCTTGTGGTCTATATTTACATCTCTAAAATAAAAATAAAACATTTCCTCGGTTAGTCATTATTATTACTAGATAACAATTTTAAAGACTGCTAAAATGTGTAACAATCATTATTAAGAGCACTGTGATTGGGCTCCATGCACACTGTCTCTTTTCCTTTGTCCTCGTTTTACAGATGGAGAAATCAAGACTCAGACAAGGTGAGTGACGTGAAAGTCACCAGTGGGTGAAACTGGGATTGGAATTGGAGTCACGTCTGTCTCCGCTGCCTGAGGCTTTACCCATGTACTGTGTTCATTATGAGTTATTATTGCATTGCTATGCTTTCCTTTTAAGAGCAGCCTAGTTTGGGGAACACTTAGGGTTCTTTTGAGTTGGCAACTGGATGAAGAAGGCAATGGCAACCCACTCCAGTACTCTTGCTGGGAAGGTCCCATGGATGGAGGAGCCTGGTAGGCTGCAGTCCATGGGATAGCTAGGAGTTGGACACGACTTCACTTTCACTTTCATGCATTGGAGAAGGAAATGGCAACCCACTCCAGTATTCTTGCCTGGATATTCCCAGGGAGGGGAGAGGTGGGTGGGCTGCCGTCTATGGGGTCGCACAGAGTCAGACACGACTGAAGCGACTTAGCAGTAGCAGTAGCAGGGTTCTTTTGTAACAAGGTGAAGCTTCCCACAGCATCTCACTTACAGCTAAATGGAGCGGACTCTTGGTAGCACCGGAATCTGACTCTTCAAAAACACTGTTGGTTCTTTCCAAAAGCTGTGGAGAGGAAAAGAAAACAACAGTATGTGAGTACAATCTACAGAAGGAATCCTACTTTACGGATACTAATGTTGACATAAATGAGACAGAAGGCTTCAGAAACTTAAGAAATCATGCAACTTATCAGAAATACAAGAAATCAGATACAGCATATCTAAAACAAATATGCTAACTGAATATTTCAACTTCTAGGTCATCTTAGCATTTGCTATTTTTTAAAAAAAGAAGCTTTCATACTTGAAAAGTTGCTCAGCTTCACCAGTCTAGAAAAATAATTCTTGTTAAATCTACTTCCCACCCAGTAGTTAGTCATAATGAAAAAATGACAATATTCAGGGTCTATTCCACTATCAAACACATATTTACTGGAGATAAGTGTTGAAAAAGATGTATGAAACTCTGATTTTCATGAAGCTTACATTCTAGAGAGAGAACACAAACAAATAAACATACACATAAGAAAATAATCTGGTAGTGAAATATGCTTATAATGAAAATAAAGTAGGGTGATGTGAAATGGAGTGACTGGGAAGCTTTTTACAGCTGACGGCCAGGGGAGGCTTCTCCAAGGAGATAACAGTTAAAGTGGGAAGACACTTTAATGGTAATAGGAAGAACTATGGCTGGAGAGCATTCTGGGAGGAGGGAGGAGTTAATGCAAATCTATCAAGTGGGGATGAACAGAGTGAGCTCAAGGAATGGAAAGAATAGTGGGATGAGGGCATGATGTTGGTGAGAGTACGAGGTAAAAGACATTTTCATTGACTCTTGTTGGAAGAACAAGTTGTTAAAACCTTTCTGGGCAAGTTTGTGCATATCTTTGACNGGAGAGCATTCTGGGAGGAGGGAGGAGTTAATGCAAATCTATCAAGTGGGGATGAACAGAGTGAGCTCAAGGAATGGAAAGAATAGTGGGATGAGGGCATGATGTTGGTGAGGGTACGAGGTAAAAGACATTTTCATTGACTCTTGTTGGAAGAACAAGTTGTTAAAACCTTTCTGGGCAAGTTTGTGCATATCTTTGACATCAGGAATTAATTCCTACTAAATAATTAGACAAGCACACAATGACACATGTGTAAAGAAACATATTCACTTAAAAAATGTGCCCAGACACTGCTCCAGGCAGTGAAGATTATAATAAATAGTATTTTAAAGATCCATTTTCTCAAGGGGTGGGAGTGTCAGGCAGTAAAAGAAAGAAGTAATGTAATTATTTAGAAAGTCATAGGTACTGTGGAGTAAAAACAGAGAAGAATTTGGAAGGCTGGAAGAAAGGTCAGTTTGCAACTTCAAATATGAGATCAGGAAAGTTTACTGAGCAGGTGATGGTTAAACAAAGTGTGGAGGTGGTAAGAGAGCCATGTGGTATCTAGGGGAAGCATTCCAAGCAGAGGGGTAAACAATTGCCTAGTCCTTTAGGGACAGTTTAAGATCATTAATGAGACAGGGAACAAGGATGAGAATAACATCCTTCTCCTAGACTTCCCAACAATATTATAAACACCTGCTTTTTTAAATATAAAATTTTAAAATTTTCTGTTTTTCTGCTTAAAACAGCTAGCATGGCTTTTGTTTCCTTCACATGCCTGGCTGATTCAAAAAGTAATACAGATTTAAGTTTTCTAAATGAGGGGTGTAGAAGGGGAAAATACACCTCTCAGCACACTAGAAAGCGAAACTTCCTAACGTGTTCTTTATTCATGTGGAAAAACACATTTTAAAGCCATATGTGTGGAAAGATACCATTTTCTTTTCAAGAACTGTATTGATATGTCCTCATATGCAGAAAAAAAGGTGAGAAACATATACCCTAAAATGTTTAATATACTAGCTTAAAAGTGGGAGTCTAGACGATTTTTTATTTTCTTATCTTTCCTATTTTTTTTTTTTTTTTTGGTGAATGTGTATTGGTTTTGTAACAAAATCACTAAAGCTATTTCTTTTTGGAATAAAAGTGATGAACATTTCTTTTCATTTACTAGAATGATGTCCACAGAACCCTAGGTAGGTCCATCGTAGACCTGGGCCTAGTTCTAGTTCTGTGGCTATTTCTAGTTCTAGTTCTGTGGCTAGAACTTCTTCCTAGCCAATAATGTGGGAAAAAAAAAAAAAAAAAGAGGTTGCCTTCTCTGGCAGATCAAGTATCAGTGTAAAATTGATTATCTAAAAGCACACAATTTCAAATTTTCAAGTAAAACAATACAAACAATTATATCAGAAGCATGAGGCATTATATGTTTGTTTTTATTAGTGTGAGAATAGAATTTGGAACTGAAGCAATCTACAATACATTAGAATAATGACAGTAAATTTCGTTTTAACTTCAAAGCAAATAACTTTAAAAACCAATCTGCTGTACAAAGTTGAAATAAAAGCAGCCTCAACTGCCTGAAAAGGCTAGAGAACAGCTGTTCTTTGCTTTGTTTTGCAACATTATCACCTGCAAGACTTCCTGGAATTGACAGTGTGTACCAACTCCAAATCCTGTCCTAGAACGAACTTTTAATCAAAGGAACACAGAATCATTTCCACTATTATTACAAACACGATGAACAGAAGCAAGAAGACAATATACTGTTTATAGCCACAAATCAGCCATATTCCCAGAAGATTTACCATGGAAGACTATTTTTCTACATGTGTACCTTGATCATCCTAACAGCATGGGATGCTTTACCTCAGTCATTTGCTTAATGTCATCTATATGGGGGACTCTGGGTTAGGAACCAGATTCAACTGTGCAGCGAGTAGAAGTGGTCACTGACCTGGGAGAGCTCTGAGGCTAGTGGGGAATCCACAGAAGTTAACAGGTAGTGAAAAATGTGAGGCAAGAGCTAGGATGCAAGATGCTATGGGAATATGAAGGAAGAGGTCCCTGACATAACCTTGGGGGGTCAAAGAAGATTCCTCTGTAAAGGAAATTTTACCCTGAGACCAGGATGGTCTGCCAGGCAAAGATAGAAGGGACTATTCAGTACAACACCAAAAGCTTTAAGTTCAATAAGACTAGATTAAGTTCAATAAGGCGAGATAACATGTAGGAATGAAGAAAGAGCAAGGAGCAATGAGGCTGTAAATGAAAGCAGACAACAGATTAGGTACAGGGTGATCATATCATTACTGTCCAATCCAGGCCATTTTTCAGATTGAAATTGGGCTGGGATAAGGGCTTCCTGGTGGCTCAGATGGTAAAATATCTGCCTGTAATGCAGGAGACCTGGGTTCGATCCCTGGATCAGGAAGATCCCCTGGAGGAGGAAATGGCAACCCACTCCAGTATTCTTTCCTGGGAAATCCCATGGACAGAGGAGCCTGGTCCATGGGATCACAAAGCATTGGACAAGATTGAGCAACTAACACTTCCACTTTAAACAGCTGTAAAGCTGAGCATCACATCAGGATAATTCCTGAGACTCACTGAAGTGCTTTTAGCAGGAAAGAGGCATGATCATGATCAGATTCTTGGGTTTCATGAAAACTCTTTAACTGCAGTGTGGCAAATGAACTGCAGTGGGGCTTGGGGCAGATGAGGATTGCAACTCTAGGAGCAGGGAGATCAGTTAGGATATTTCAACTATAGGACTGACAAAATGTGAATTAAGTTGCTGAGAACTGATGGTGGCCTGTCCTGCAGAAGAGGCAGAGGAAATGGAAGGAAGTGGGGNAAAAAAAAAAAAAAAAAGAGGTTGCCTTCTCTGGCAGATCAAGTATCAGTGTAAAATTGATTATCTAAAAGCACACAATTTCAAATTTTCAAGTAAAACAATACAAACAATTATATCAGAAGCATGAGGCATTATATGTTTGTTTTTATTAGTGTGAGAATAGAATTTGGAACTGAAGCAATCTACAATACATTAGAATAATGACAGTAAATTTCGTTTTAACTTCAAAGCAAATAACTTTAAAAACCAATCTGCTGTACAAAGTTGAAATAAAAGCAGCCTCAACTGCCTGAAAAGGCTAGAGAACAGCTGTTCTTTGCTTTGTTTTGCAACATTATCACCTGCAAGACTTCCTGGAATTGACAGTGTGTACCAACTCCAAATCCTGTCCTAGAACGAACTTTTAATCAAAGGAACACAGAATCATTTCCACTATTATTACAAACACGATGAACAGAAGCAAGAAGACAATATACTGTTTATAGTCACAAATCAGCCATATTCCCAGAAGATTTACCATGGAAGACTATTTTTCTACATGTGTACCTTGATCATCCTAACAGCATGGGATGCTTTACCTCAGTCATTTGCTTAATGTCATCTATATGGGGGACTCTGGGTTAGGAACCAGATTCAACTGTGCAGCGAGTAGAAGTGGTCACTGACCTGGGAGAGCTCTGAGGCTAGTGGGGAATCCACAGAAGTTAACAGGTAGTGAAAAATGTGAGGCAAGAGCTAGGATGCAAGATGCTATGGGAATATGAAGGAAGAGGTCCCTGACATAACCTTGGGGGGTCAAAGAAGATTCCTCTGTAAAGGAAATTTTACCCTGAGACCAGGATGGTAGGAGTCTGCCAGGCAAAGATAGAAGGGACTATTCAGTACAACACCAAAAGCTTTAAGTTCAATAAGACTAGATTAAGTTCAATAAGGCGAGATAACATGTAGGAATGAAGAAAGAGCAAGGAGCAATGAGGCTGTAAATGAAAGCAGACAACAGATTAGGTACAGGGTGATCATATCATTACTGTCCAATCCAGGCCATTTTTCAGATTGAAATTGGGCTGGGATAAGGGCTTCCTGGTGGCTCAGATGGTAAAATATCTGCCTGTAATGCAGGAGACCTGGGTTCGATCCCTGGATCAGGAAGATCCCCTGGAGGAGGAAATGGCAACCCACTCCAGTATTCTTTCCTGGGAAATCCCATGGACAGAGGAGCCTGGTCCATGGGATCACAAAGCATTGGACAAGATTGAGCAACTAACACTTCCACTTTAAACAGCTGTAAAGCTGAGCATCACATCAGGATAATTCCTGAGACTCACTGAAGTGCTTTTAGCGGGAAAGAGGCATGATCATGATCAGATTCTTGGGTTTCATGAAAACTCTTTAACTGCAGTGTGGCAAATGAACTGCAGTGGGGCTTGGGGCAGATGAGGATTGCAACTCTAGGAGCAGGGAGATCAGTTAGGATATTTCAACTATAGGACTGACAAAATGTGAATTAAGTTGCTGAGAACTGATGGTGGCCTGTCCTGCAGAAGAGGCAGAGGAAATGGAAGGAAGTGGGGTATTCAGGACTTTTATTCACTCTTTTATTCATTCATTCAATAATTACTTATTGAGTGCTGCACCAGACACTGAGATTTCCAGTTCTCAAATAGTTCCTACCCACATGAACCTTAGAGTCCAAAAGGCATAATGGGCACCAGTCATCGACTGAACAATGGAGGAAGGGGAAAGAAGAGTCAAGAATGACGTTCAGTTTTCTTGCTTTGATAACAGGGTGAATGGTGACGCCTTCTTTAAGACAAGAAATAAAGAGAAGGCACAAGATGAGGGGAAGGAAAATGCACTGAGTTTTAGTTTGAAGTGCTTCTGGAACATTCAAGGCTAGATTTCCACTGGACAGACAGATACAGTGTTTGAAGCTTAGAAGAGAGATCTGGGCAGGAGGAATGGATTTGGTGATCAACAGCAATGGCTGAGATAGGACGCCTTCACTGTGGATGAGATTGCCTGGGAGAAAGTGTAGTGAGAGAGGACCTCAGCCTCAGGAACCTCAATTATTTAGGGTTTGGAAGAGAGTCTGTAAAGGAGGCTTGAGAAGAGGAGGGTTCAGAGAGGTAGGAGGAAAACCTGTAGAATGAGGAGATGATGATGATGATGGTGGCGATGATGACGGTGGTGGAGGCCATGATTACCATGATATGAAGGTGGTGGTGGTGGTCAATGATACTGTCATCTCACTGATGACAACCAAAAGTTATTAAGCATTTACTATGAGTTAAGCATTCCTGAAACTCCAGTACTTTGGCCACCTCATGCGAAGAGTTGACTCATTGGAAAAGACTCTGATGCTGGGAAGGATTGGGGGCAGGAGGAGAAGGGGATGACAGAAGATGAGATGGCTGGATGGCATCACTGACTCGATGGACGCAAGTCTGAGTGAACTCTGGAAGCTGGTGATGGACAGGGAGGCCTGGTGTGCTGCGACTCATGGGGTCGCAAAGAGTCAGACACGACTGAGCAACTGAACTGAACTGAACTGAACTGAAGCATTCCATAGATCATCTCAACCCATCCTCGGAAATCCATTAAGTAACTTGCTCAATTTTGCACAGCCTGGAAAATACAAATCATGGAATTGAACCCAGGTCTAACTCAAAATCCATGTTATTTATTCCACAAAACACCTTCCTACCTATCAACTGATAAGCTGAGACTTTTCCCTGATATTTTAAAGGAAAAAAAAATAGGGATTAGGGTAGGAAACATGAAGAGTTTTTTTACGTGCATTTTTTTTTAAGTATGTGAGTCTTTTTATGTCTCTAACTTCAACAATTCCCTTTGATTTTTGAGATTTTCCTCTTTGTTTCCTAAGTAGTGGTAAGTAGTCATTTTAGTTACACAGCAGTCAAAGGGAACCTTAACTGGAATCTAGCTTCTCTAAGATGCCTCTTCCTTTGGTGATTCTTCTTTGTTAGTTAAGAAGGCAATGTGAAAAAGTAAGGAGAAAAGAAATCTGTAAGTCATTCAAAAGTGACGTTTATGTTTAGACTTCTCTTTCTAATTTAAAACTGATTCTAAACATATCAAGTCCAAGGGATGAGGCAGATACACAGCACTGCTCAGAGACTCAACTCTGCAAAAATGTCTCAGGGGAGGAACACGGGGCCCAAGAGAGACAGAGAGTGCCCAGCATGACTCATTATACAAACTCGCGCTTAAGCCTGTAGTCTGCAATATTACTGGAAAATAACATTGCTCTACAGAGATCACCCTCAACCTACCTTGTCGAAATCCAAAATAGAATGGTTCTTTTGAAACAGAGTTATAGCTAGGAATAGATGCTGAAGAAGCAGTATCATAAAAAGCAATGAGTTCTGCACATAAGTCTTGTAGTTATAAATCAAGTAATATAAATTTATATGTATAATACCAAGCAAACAAGTTGTAACTTTCTTTAAGACCAATTCCACTTAATATATCCTCTGGCTTATCATCAACATTTACACAATCCATGCATTCTACGTGCTAGTTTCCATGTTGAATTACACTCATAAATCCAATGCACACATTCAGTACGTTGCCATCAGTTTCTACTGGCACAATAAAAAATTTACACTCACTTCAAGGATTGACTTGGTTCTCTCCCTAAACAATCTATTGTAATAGCTGTTTTAATAAAGCCTTTATCTGGACTACTTAATCTTATTCTTTGTTATCTATAAAATCTCAGAAATGCTGCTTTTCTCAACTGATCAATCATTTATGAAGCTTGTATAGAGTCTAGCACTGCTTGAGCCCACAGCCTCCTGTCACCTTGCATTTGCCAAGACTCTCTTGGCCAAGAAAACCCAGAAGGTCTGAGATTTAAGCTACTCCCAACCCCAATGACAAGTAAAGATGGGCATCTGAGGTGAGAATTAAGAGAAAAAAGCTAGGGTGAGAGCAAGCAGACTTTGTTTGTGAAACACGAACCCTCTATCTATTTCAACTGGATGGTGGTGGTGGTGGTGGTGGCTGGGATGTTCTATAACTTTGGAGGGCTGAGAAAACAATTGTATAAATATTATAGCAATTCATAGGACATTTTTTGAGTTTGGAAAGCATTTCCACAGGACCGGAGGGCTCACACAAAGAACACCTCAGTGTCTTAGATTTAAAAGCAGCAGAGGTAATAGAAGGCCAAGTTTAAGCTTCTTTCTCTATAAACTGAACATGTGATGATAAAATCAAGAAAAATATGAACTTGACGGTAAGCCAACTGGCCGCTGGGTTAACAAAACAGTGATCTTATCCAAAATTGAGAGGAAACACATAAATATTACACTTCATAAGTGCTTTATAAGTAGTATGGCTTATGACTGGTTATTTGAAAACACGGCAAGGAAAAATTCAGAGATCTCAAGAGAACTTCAGCTGATCTAAACCAGTTTCTAAATGTGTTATTTAAGAAAGCAAGTGTGGCTCAGACTGTAAAAAAACAGAAAGGTGTAGCCTGTTCTGGTCAGTTCTGCTTAGACTCCTACTACTAGTTTCCACAGGATAGCAGGGAGGTGAGGAGTTAGGAAACCAGTCAGAAAATATCAAAAAGGTGCTCTTGAGGAAAGCGTTTAGAATGGATGTATTTATCTTTTAGCAGTGAGAACTGAGAGGACATTTACAAGTATTCAAGTCTGTAAAGGGCTGGAAGCAGACCAAGACCCCTTGGAAAGCTGGCATCTCTGTCAGAAATTCTATTTCACATTCCACTTGTCTGTGCTTGAGAAGGAGATGCTATTTGGGAAACCTCAAGGCTGACCCGGAGTCCACTCTGCTGTGACCTGACTCTGGCTCAAGCCAGAAGAGGGGGCTGAGTCTGCAGAAGTTTCAGACCACCCAGCCTGTGTCCACACTCCATCGAGAGGCTCCCAGGGCCCCAGGAGAGTGCTTGGGGTACCCCACAGGTCTTTCAGTCTCAGAATTAATATGATGTTCCAGGCTGTACTGGACCCCAGCAAACTCCCAGTCTTTGGGCCTAGCCCAGAATAAACTAGCTTCCTCGTGACAACATATGGGTAACAGCAGTGACTATCTGTTTCTCAGGATTCTGCTCACACCACTTCACAGCTATTAGAAAAAGCTGTGTTGCTTGAAATTGTTATTAGCAACAATTACCGGAAACTCACTGGCTCCTAGAGATGTATGAATCTAATCTAATTTCTGCCTCCTCCACTCAATTTCATAAGTAAGGAGCCATTAACTCTCTATACTTGTGCAAGTCAAGGTCTATGCAACTTCAAAAGGAGATAACACAAATTAAGGCGGGTGCTACTAGAAGCTCAGCTTCTTGGGAGCTGATTTTGATTACTCTGCTTATCTCCTCCCTCCAGTGTGTATTCAGTTCCTGGTGATTTCCTTGCCAATTAAAAGGCAGAAGAGTCTGTAGTATGTGTATGGAAGGCTAATGAAACCTGCTGTGAAGATAAAGGCAAATACAAGATACAAAATGCATGGTGTTCAAAAGCTGTCTTGCAAGAGGCCTTAAAAATGTTCGTCTACTTTGACCCGTAAACCTACTTCAGACTATATCCTGAGAATGTTTTAACCCCAAAGCCACTAGAGTGAAACAGTGGTAAACAACTTAAAGAGAAGAATCCCTAACTTGTGATTGATCCAACACTTGAAAATCATTTAGCTTTAAAAATGTTTACCACGTGTTTTTAGTAGCACTGGGAAAGGATCATTCAGAATATTTTATGGAAAAATAATCAATGCATAAAACTGCATACTTAATATTATCTCATGTATGTAGAAAAATAAAATATGTGAGAAAGAGACTGGAAGGATACCAAGAGGGTTAATAATAACTGCTTTGTAGTAGAGGGACTTCAGGTGTTTGATTTTTTCTTTTCACTTTTCTACATATTCTAAACTTTCTACAACAAATACAGATTACTCTAATAAAGAATAAAATAAATTTGTATTTAAAAGTGAGATAGTTGATTCAGATGATTTCCAAGGTCCCTTTAGCATCATATCCAGTAAAAATTTATGAGGAGGGCAGAGTCCAATATTTTCATGACTATACTTCTGGTATTCTTTATTAAATCAATAATATCAGGTTGGCTAGTTAACTGTTGGTTTTGGTTGAGTACATTCCTTCATGGCCATTAAATTGCAAATTTCTTAGAGGCAGAGACTAACTATTCCTTGCAGAAGGTATTCAATAATGTTAACTGAATTTAATTTAAATCTGATAAGTGAATGAGAGAGCACTGGTGGAATTAATTACAGGGTGATAACACATTTGCTTCCCTGCTTTGACAGTGCAATACTATAAAACATTACTGGAATCTTATATTTTGAATGAATTTTTCCCTTTAGAAAAACCGTGTGAATACAGTATTCACGGCTACTTTTAATAAATCAACTAACCAGCAAAACAAACAAACCTGATCTTTCACAGAACATGGTCTTATAACTGAAAAATGCTCAAGGCTAAGCATGTCTTTTTAAACCACAATGTCAGACCCCAATGCCAGGTGGTGGTAGAACTCATCCTGAGGTGACCCTACGACCTTCAGTTATAAGGAAGCAAAGAAGACTAATATCAAATTAAATTTTTATACAATCAATTGACCAAAACCATGAAGAAGGTAAGATACTAGTTAAAGAATTCTAAATATATTTTATGGTTTCAAATACATACATCAGTCCAGAGAAAGCCCTATAATGTGTTTTTGAAATAATGAAACAGTAGAATTCTTTTTATCTTGCCATGAGCATTCCAGATGAGGAAGAATATTAAAATTAACTCAAGAAATATGTCACTCCCTTTAGGGATAAGATATCATGGTTCCTGAAAACACAAGAACTTATCTAAGGTTGAAGCCAAAACAGATTATGAAGGAACAAGGATTTTAAGTCACTGAAGGGGTTGCAAAGAATCACTGAAGAAGTCATCCCAAATGTGAAAAAATCATCAAAGTGTTCCCTATTATTATTATTTCCAATGTTCCATGGTAGCTTTGGATTTTAATGATTTAACTCATGCTCAGAATTCCTAAGTTCAATTTTTTCCAAGCCAAATAAAAATATGAAATGACTATATCTGGAGTGAACAGAACCAGAAGGAATAATTCACCTTAATAAAGACATTATTCTCTCTCGTACCATAATTTCCTATAACTGAATTTGGTTTCATGCTTTTGTCTGGGCAGTGAGCCAAAAGAGGGAGGGAATATTGATGTCTTGGAGATAGGACAGAAAAGAAAGAGAGCTGAAAAGCATCCCTATGAAAATCTCTGAGGAACAGGCTGTAGCCAAAAGCAAATCCCAAAACACCAACCTTAGATAAAGTGTGTGCCTTGACTGCTGATACCAGCAAAGTTTGTCTTTGGGGAACCCTCAGTGGTGCTAGGGATGGGATAATGATAATTATGGCAAGGAATTTGCTTACAACAGAAAACTTGGGCTCTTCTCTTGATATTCATAATAAAGGAATTAGCCTAGACTATACCTACCTCCTCCTGAACTTTGCAGAGTAATTCAAAAGTTAAGGTCACTCTTCTATATCAGCAGTGAGTTCAACACAGTTGGTATATTAAATTGATATATTCAGTCTGAGTTACTTGATTCTCTTTTGGATCTCAGCATTACATGTGTGTTGTGGTGATGGTGGGGTATGTGTGTGTATGTGAAGGGGCAGGGATGGGGGGAGGAACACAAAAGCAAAAAATCTGTTTTAACCAACAATCAGCATACTTGGGTAACATGCTGTTCAGTTGCTAAGTCATGTCCAACTACTTGCGAGCCCAAGGACTGCAGCATGCCAGGCTTCCTTGTCTTTCATGATTTCCAAGAGTTTGTTCAAACTTATGTCCATTGAATTGGTGATGCCATCCAACCATCTCATGCTCAGTTGCCTCCTTCTCCTCCTGCCCTCAATCTTTCCCAGCATCAAGGTCTTTTCAAATGAGTCAGTTCTTCGCATCAGGTGGCCAAAGGATTGGAGTTTCAGCTTCAACATCAGTCCTTCCAATGAACACTCAGGACTGATCTCCTTTAGGGTGGACTGGTTGGATCTCCTTGCAGTCCAAGGGACTCTCAAAAGTCTTCTCCAACAGCACAGTTAAAAGCATCAATTCTTTGGCACTTGGCCTTCTTTATGATCCAACTCACACATCCATACATGACTACTGAAAAAACTGTATCTTTGATGATATGGACCTTTGTCAGCAAAGTGATGCCTCTGCTTTTTAATATGCTGTCTCGGTTTGTCATAGATCTTCTTCCAAGGAGCAAGCGTCTTTTGATTTCATGACTGCAGTCACCATCCACAGTGATTTGGGAGACCAAGAAAATAAATATGCCACTGTTTCCATGTTTCCCATCTATTTGCCATGAAGTGATGGGACCGGATGCCATGATTTAAGCTTTTCAAACATTGAGTTTTAAGCCAGCTTTTTCATTCTCTTCTTTCAACCTCATCAAGAGGCTCTTTAGTTCCTCTTCACTTTCTGCCATAAGGGTGATATCATCTGCATATCTGAGGTTATTGATATTTCTCCCAGCAATGCTGATTCCAGCTGTGCCTTAGCCAGCCCAGCCATTCTCATGATGTACTCAGCATATAAATTAAGTAAGCAGGGTGACAATATACAGCCTTGATATCCTCTTTTTTCCATTTGGATCCAGTCCGTTGTTCCATGTCCAGTTCTAAGTGTTGCTTCTTGAACTGCATACAGGTTTATTTCGCTGGAGACATGTAAGGTGCTCTTGTATTCCCATCTCTTTAAGAATTTGCCAGTTTGTTGTGATCCACACAATCAAAGGCTTTAGAATAGTCAATTAAGCAGAACTAGATGTTTTTCTGGAATTCCCTTGCTTTCTCTATGATCCAACAGATGTTGGCAATTTGATCTCTGGTTCCTCTGCCTTTTCTAAATCCAGTTTATACATCTGGAAGTTTCTCGGTTCAAGTACTGCTAAAGCCTAGCTTGAAGGATTTTGAGCATTACCTTGCTAGCATGTGAAAAGAGCGCAATGGTACCTTACTTTGAATATTATTTGGCACTGCCCTTCTTTGGGATTGGAATGAAAACTGACGTTTCCTAGTCCTGTGGCCATTGCTGAGTTTTCCAAATGTGCTAGCATATTATATTGAGTGCNGTAACATGCTGTTCAGTTGCTAAGTCATGTCCAACTACTTGCGAGCCCAAGGACTGCAGCATGCCAGGCTTCCTTGTCTTTCATGATTTCCAAGAGTTTGTTCAAACTTATGTCCATTGAATTGGTGATGCCATCCAACCATCTCATGCTCAGTTGCCTCCTTCTCCTCCTGCCCTCAATCTTTCCCAGCATCAAGGTCTTTTCAAATGAGTCAGTTCTTCGCATCAGGTGGCCAAAGGATTGGAGTTTCAGCTTCAACATCAGTCCTTCCAATGAACACTCAGGACTGATCTCCTTTAGGGTGGACTGGTTGGATCTCCTTGCAGTCCAAGGGACTCTCAAAAGTCTTCTCCAACAGCACAGTTAAAAGCATCAATTCTTTGGCACTTGGCCTTCTTTATGATCCAACTCACACATCCATACATGACTACTGAAAAAACTGTAGCTTTGATGATATGGACCTTTGTCAGCAAAGTGATGCCTCTGCTTTTTAATATGCTGTCTCGGTTTGTCATAGATCTTCTTCCAAGGAGCAAGCGTCTTTTGATTTCATGACTGCAGTCACCATCCACAGTGATTTGGGAGACCAAGAAAATAAATATGCCACTGTTTCCATGTTTCCCATCTATTTGCCATGAAGTGATGGGACCGGATGCCATGATTTAAGCTTTTCAAACATTGAGTTTTAAGCCAGCTTTTTCATTCTCTTCTTTCAACCTCATCAAGAGGCTCTTTAGTTCCTCTTCACTTTCTGCCATAAGGGTGATATCATCTGCATATCTGAGGTTATTGATATTTCTCCCAGCAATGCTGATTCCAGCTGTGCCTTAGCCAGCCCAGCCATTCTCATGATGTACTCAGCATATAAATTAAGTAAGCAGGGTGACAATATACAGCCTTGATATCCTCTTTTTTCCATTTGGATCCAGTCCGTTGTTCCATGTCCAGTTCTAAGTGTTGCTTCTTGAACTGCATACAGGTTTATTTCGCTGGAGACATGTAAGGTGCTCTTGTATTCCCATCTCTTTAAGAATTTGCCAGTTTGTTGTGATCCACACAATCAAAGGCTTTAGAATAGTCAATTAAGCAGAACTAGATGTTTTTCTGGAATTCCCTTGCTTTCTCTATGATCCAACAGATGTTGGCAATTTGATCTCTGGTTCCTCTGCCTTTTCTAAATCCAGTTTATACATCTGGAAGTTTCTCGGTTCAAGTACTGCTAAAGCCTAGCTTGAAGGATTTTGAGCATTACCTTGCTAGCATGTGAAAAGAGCGCAATGGTACCTTACTTTGAATATTATTTGGCACTGCCCTTCTTTGGGATTGGAATGAAAACTGACGTTTCCTAGTCCTGTGGCCATTGCTGAGTTTTCCAAATGTGCTAGCATATTATATTGAGTGCAGGTCTTTAACAGCATCATCTTTTAGGATTTGAAATAGCTCAGCAGAATTCCATCACCTCCACTAGCTTTGTTCATTTAGGAAAAAGAATTAGAAGGATAAATACCAAGAGGCTCTTGATAAGATTCCCTATTGTTAATAAAAATGATTCAAAACTTATAAATTATGCAAAGAGGATAATTCCATCTCCCTTTAAAAATCACACTGAGGCATTGTTTTAACAAGCCCACCCAGGGATTGATTTTTAGTAAAATGTTAATTATGGGGTCAGTCTCTATGAAGTTACATTTTGACATGCAGATCTGTTTCCTCTAGAAATACACATTATTTCTGTGTGATAGAAAAGATAACTCTAGATACAATAGCTTATTTCTCCTTTGGATGGTAACAAGTTTTGTATCTAACCTAATGCTGCTGCTGCTGCTGCTGCTAAGTCGCTTCAGTCGTGTCCGACTCTGTGCGACTCCATAGACAGCAGTCCATGAGGCTTCCCTGTCCCTGGGATTCTCCAGGCAAGAGCACTGGAGTGGGTTGCCATTTCCTTCCCCAATGCAAGAAAGTGAAAAGTGAAAGTGAAATCGCTCAGTCGTGTCCGACTCTTCGCGACCCCATGGACTGCAGCCTACCAGGCTCCTCCATCCATGGGATTTTCCAGGCAAAAGTACTGGAGTGGGGTGCCATTGCCTTCTCTTACTCTAATATTATTTTATTAAGCTGTCTATGAATGCTCTGTTCTGCAAATGCTCCTTGAATTAGCTTTAGCATCTTAGTGGTTCCACCATTACTTAATGAGATTTTTAAAAATCTTTAACACGTGTTCCTTTTCTCCTATTATGAGAGTTTCATTTAAAACTGTTTGAGGCATATACTCTGACATCACTCATCAGCACCAATTTTCATACAAGACCTCAAAAGTCTTAAGATCCATTGAAAATGCCTACAAAAATCTATCCCTATCAATGTCGTTCCACAATAGACTCTCCTGGGGACACTGAGAGAACTTGAGGAGGCACCTTCCTCACCTGCTGAAGGAGCTTGTGCAGATGCAGGGCAGACAGAGCTATGCCATTCCATGATCAGAAACTCAATTTGGTTAGATTTCCAATGACCTCTTCAAGCTCTAACACTGAGGACTCATGGGCTCCCCTCCACTCTTCACATATCTACTTTATCCAGAGAATCATGGTAGTGGCCAAGATCTGTTCAACTGGGGATGAAGGCCTCATGGTCTGTACCCACTCATTTTTCTCCCAGGAACCGTTGCCAGATGACAACACTGCCCTCTTCTCACCCTCAGTCTATGCAGAGAGGAGGCCTGCCTTGGAGGGCTACGTCTATTCAGCACATTTCAGGGGACTCACAGCGCACCACCTCTTCTCCTTTTCTGGCCTACTCTCCGACTTGGAATCCTAGACAGAACTGCAGGCAGCCTCTCTCCAGGCAGATGCGTACAGGACTTAAATCTCAAATCACCTACAGCCCAAGAGGGAGACCCCGCTCTCCTCCCTATTTCCCCTCTCTTTAAAAATAAATCTCTCTGCAGAAGAAAATGAAATGTACAACAAATCATAGATCATTTATGACTGAAAGCAAGAGCACACTCACTTCATTTAAGGTAAATAAGATCATTCAAAGAATTTTTTCTCCCAAAGTTCAAAAAATTTCATTTCATTTAATCATATCTTCATTTATCTATGATGACTATTCTGCGATGGTTATTTTACTGGTATAGACATTACAAAAATATAAGAAAATTACGGTTTTAGATTTATAGGATATACACGAAAATCATGGCAGAGTTCTATGTTCTTTAGCATAACGAATTGTGATGCTCCTCAGTCTGATTTTTTGTGTGTCAGTTTGAAAAATAATCTCTTCTGTGGGTCTTTCTGCTGTGGATCCACCTTAGGCACACACTCTACCTCTGATAATTATGCCTTTTCCTAATTGAAGGGGTTGCTGGGAGCCCGCCTATAGGCAGGTGTTTTGGCAAATCTAGCCCTCCTGGATTTTCTTTCTGTGAGGTCTCAGGCCGTCCATCCATGTCTGACTTCTGTCATCTTGTCCTTTGGCTATTTACTGAACAGTAAATACTGACCCTTCCTTCCAGAGCAGCCAACATTCTTGGGAGAAAGGGGGAGACACTGTCCATAGGATTTAATTCCTATTCCTTTCCATTTCATCCTCTCATTCCACAGTTTCCCCTCTACTACAATAACCAAAACCCAATCCCCCTTTTCATGACAGTTATGTAAATAACTATTAGTCTCTTGGGGAACACATGCACCTTCCCAACCACAACACAAAATACGATTTGCGGTCCAAACCTTGAGAGCCCATGGATAACTCATGAATTTTACTGAATTTTAAAATCAGGCCCTATGCTATTTTGTCTCTCTTTTTGTTTCACAAATCCAGCAATTCTAAAAATTAGTCATGTTCGGCTATGGCAAGAATGAAGAATCTTCAGCAAACAGCATCCGTCATTTGAAACACACTAAAACTTGTGAATTTGAGCCACTAGGAAAATCCCATGGACAGAAGAGCCTGGTAGGCTGCAGTCCATGGGGTCGCAAAGAGTCAGACATGACTGAACGACTTCACTTTCACTTTTCACTTTCATGCATTGGAGAAGGAAATGGCAACCCACTCCAGTGTTCTTGCCTGGAGAATCCCAGGGATAGGGGAGCCTGGTGGGCTGCCGTCTATGGGGTTGCACAGAGTCGGACACGACTGAAGAGATTTAGCAGCAGCAGCAGCAGGATGCAAAGAGCCATTTCACCAATTTGGGAGTATCTTTGCCTCCTTTCCCATCTGTTGTTTGTCTTTTGTTTCTCGCTATTAATTAGCTCTTTGAACAGAAGGTGTAAGAGGCAGGGGTATTTAATTCAATAAAGTATATCACTAAGGTTCTCACAGTACTAACAGTGATCATTCTTACTGTTTGCTTATACTTTCAATAAAGGGATTAGAAAGACAGTTGAAACTATCATTTAAAATTAAGTTTTCATATCACCCATCCACTTACCTTCTACCTCATTCCTATTAATGAAAAAAAAAACTTAGAATGTTGTGTGATTCACATCATTCAGACAAGCAATTTAAAAGATATCTACATTCTGGTAATGTTTTCCCCCAGGGGCTCAGCAGTCAAGAATCCGCCTGCAAGGCAGGAGCCATGGGTCCAATTCCTGGGTTGGGAATATCCCCTGGAGAAGGAAATGGCAATCTACTCCAATATTCTTGCCTGAGAAATCCCATAGACAGAGGAGCCTGACAGGCTACAGTCCATGGGGTCCCAAAAGAGTCAGACATGATTTAGAGACTAAGAGACTAACAACAACAAGATATTCTTGTAAAGTTTTTTCCTTGTTGCTCCCAATTATCTATCAGAATGACTTTGCTCTGGTTTTAGCAAAGCTTTATTAAACAAACTCTACATGTGTTCTCTAAAAGCTGTGGAAAAATCTAATTTGGATGAAGATCTGTCTTCATTTTTTTTTTTCAATTTGGAGCTTCAAACATGTCAGTGTGTAGCTGAAAGGCAGCTGTAAAAAATTCAGAGTTCCATTAAAAAAAAATAGATGACACTGTTAGCTCTGCACTGTTCAGACTAAGATACCTTCATTTGCTGTGCAAGAGCACAGATGTAAAATTTGGACCCTATTTTCTTCACCCTTTGAAAACAAACACTGTATCATAGATCCTTTAATTTAGAGTATGGATTATTTAGGAACACATTTGAAAATAAAAACTCCAACTTTCCTTCTGATCACCATGTTCATAAAGCAGGTCACTGAAAGTCAAATCAGAATGATCTATTTACAAAATCTAGCATCAAATATAAAATAAGTTGTAATAGAAATGTTTTCAGTTTTTGACTTTTTTCTCTTAAAGTCAAGGGGTCAGTGATCAAAGGATTAAAATAAAGAAAGCATGTCTTAAAAGAACAAGATCACAACTGGCAGGCCATTTTCTTTTTTGTTTACTCTCTATATCCTTTGGAATTTTAATTACTAATACTTATGGCAATAAACATAATTGCATAAAAATCTGGGGGAGACTGTTGTGTGTTCAGTTCAGTTCAGTCGCTCAGTCATGTCCGACTCTTTGCGACCCCATGAATTGCAGCACGCCAGGCCTCCCTGTCCATCACCAACTCCCAGAGTTCACTCAGACTCGCGTCCATCGAGTCAGTGTGTCATTATAATAAAAAGGTGGATTTTTTTTTTCAGATATTCTCTTACATACTAAATTGTTCTGAAATTGCCTGAATAGTTGAAGAACGAAATGAATGTTGAATTGCACACCAATTCCTACAGCTTTTGGTTGCATACTCCAATTTTAAAGTCTGGCCCTTAACGAATGTTTTCCTCAGGGGAGTGCTTTATATTTATTTATGATGATCAGTTTTTAAGTATATGCCTGAAAAGGGACATGATCCTGATAAATGCCCAAACAAGCCAAAGCACATACTGAGATTGCACCTGGTCTTAAAATATTGAAGTAAAGCCATCAGTTCGTAAATAGTTTATGCAGATTCCTAGCTCTGCCATAAAAGAGGTATAAGAAGGAAGTTTTATGTCTAAGCAAAAAAAAATTTAAATATAGCTTAATTTTAGCATGTACTTGCTGAAACAGCTTTGAAAAAAGTTTCCAAGTTGGTGCTCAGGGAGAGTGCTGGATTGGAAAGATTAACTCAAAACTATTAAAATTAAATATTGATGGTGGATTTTATTAAAATGCCAAAAGAATTGTCAAAGGTTCTGACACTTTCATAAATAATCGCACAGCTTGAATCACCACTTGGATCTTTCTTCCTTTTCTGCTTTTCCATTTAGGAAATCGGAAGGCCGAGCAACTCCATCAGTGTGGCTATGCAAGCTTGTGCTGTGTTGTTTTCACAGCCATTTTCTCTTTACCCTGCTGAATGCACGGTTGTTTTTTTTTTACCCTTCTACATGCTGTAAATCTGTCTTCATTTTACTTTCCTTCCTCAGTTGCAGAAGTTATACTGTTGTGCTTTCTCTGCTACAGTAATGAGGCCAGGTTATTGCAATCTTCAATGCTCTGAAGGCATTTTACTTTTAACAGGATTCAACCCTCAACAACAGAGACTTAAAATCCTCCTCCATAACTCTGAGATAAACCCCACCTGTAGCGCTGTGTTTATTTCCAGTCCTGTGTTCACTCTCCCTGGCAGGTAGCCTAAAAGCATCCTCAAGAGGATGAGAGGAAGAATTGGAAGTTCATGTCTTTGTTCTTCCTCTGTCTAGAGTCAGGTTTGCAAGGTTACTATTCTAAATACCACTGGTCACTCTGATGAGCTTAATTTTCCTTTTACGTCAACCTTTGAGTGCACCACAACTATTTAGCCTGTGCTCTGGAGCCTGGAAACCATAACTAGTGAGCCCAAGAAGAGTGGCTTCTCTTGTTTCCCATGCTCTGCAACAAGAGAAGCCGCTGCAATGAGAAACTCCTGCACAACTAGAGAGTAGACCCCCCTCTCCGCAACTAGAGAAAAGCCCTCACAGCAATGAAGACCCAGCATAACCAAAAACAAAGAACTACAATTATTAATTGTTTTCCTTTAAACATTCATCTCCAGCTGGTAAATTATACAGAATTATAATTTTAAGATGACCAAAATGCAATCCTCTACAAATGAGAGTAGACTCAAAATGATATGGCATCTAACTGGCTGCTTGCATTTAAAATTTAGCCTTATTATTCTTGAAAAATTTATGCATTGGGCTCAGAGTGGTCACTTGAGTAATTGAATGACTTGTTCATTTTACTAATAACTGAGGACTTCCAAATGTGTACGATAGAAAACAATTCTTGTTTCATTCTCCCATTAATAGCCAGATAACCAAACGTTAATGTTAAAGTTTTATGCCCTTAAGGAACATTCTCAATGCTTATTTAACTTTTATATTTTTCATGTCAACTATGCTTCAAAAGTTCTTGCTTTATATATACCTTAGGATAACCAGATGCTCCTCTGAATTTCTACCTTAAGAATTTGACCTTAAAGTGATTTTAACCAAAGAAAGAAAGAAGATTCTGGGGGTATATTTTCTATTTTAGTGTACATTCCCTTCCAAACTAATCCAGTGGCCTTTCACTGTAACTTGGTCAGGACATCCCTCTTGCTGCTGCTGCTAAGTCACTTCAGTTGTGTCTGACTCTGTGCGACCCCATAGACGGCAGCCCACCAGGCTCCCCAATCCCTAGGATTCTCCAGGCAAGAACACTGGAGTGGGTTGCTATTTCCTTCTCCAATGTATGAAAGTGAAAAGTGAAAGTGAAGTCTCTCAGTTGTGTCCGACTCTTCGTGACCCCATGGACTGCAGCCTATCAGGCTCCTCTCTACATGGGATTTTCCAGGCCAGAGTACTGGAGTGGGGTGCCACTGCTTTCTCCGAGGACACCCCTAGACCACCAATAACAAAGTATTCTACTTCTCCCTTATTACAAATTCACAATATCCATTGTCGTAATTAAAATCTTCCTTCTGATATAGTTACTTTGGGTCAATTAAATTCAAGCCTCCTTCTGTTGGCAAACCATCAGGTTATTTTTGTTTTGAAAGTTCTTGAAAGTTGTATAAATAAACCATGGTTATTCCTAGTTGTGCTTGGGCTCTGAGAGCACGGCATGCTCAGAAGCAGACCTGAGCTCCTGGCATGAGCACATCTACGTCTACGTGTGAAATTACTCATATGCTGCTCTTTCTTATCTGTGAAATGCTGATGACTTACAAACAATAGGACCCAAACTTCTAAAAATGGTAAGCTTCTACTGAATCCAGCTAGGAGGAGATATCAATTTGGTTAAATTAGAATATGTGTTCAGTCAGCTGCTCTCTACACGCGCCTTCTGAACTATTTAATAGTAATCTTGTTGAAGAGATGCATTCATCTCTTCCCAGTACTAGCTTGGACTCCCAGCTACAGCTCACCAATATATAAAGATCTATTTTAACTGTCTGTGATCACTGAGAATACTGTTCTATAGGCCAGAGGTTCTCAACCTCTAAGACTGCAACTGCCAACGGACATCTGGCAATGTCTAGAGACATTTCTGATTGTTGAAAATTAGAAGGGGTATTGATTTCTACTGGCATCTAGTGGGGAGAAGCCAGGGATGCTACAGGGCATTCTATAATGCACAGGCTAGTACCCCTCCCCCAGCATAAAGCGTTACCCTATTTAATATGTCAAGAATGCCAATGTTGAGAAATCTCACTTCAAGGGAATGAAATAAAAGTAGGTAAAAGAAAAGTATCCTCACTGAATCTTTGGAAAGGGTTACCATCCAAGAGGCCTTCCCAGGTAGTGCTCGTGGTAAAGAACCCACCTGCCAATGTAGGAGACGTGGGTTCGATCTCTGGGCTGGGAAGATCCCCTGGAGAAGGGCAGGGAAACCCACTCCAGTATTCTTGCTGGGAGACTACCATGGACAGAAGAGCCTGGTGGGTACAGTCCATAGCATCACAAAGAGTCAGATATGACAGAAGCGACTTAGCACGCACGCACACACCATCCAAGAACTATACAGATCTGACTTAGAACTTCATAATAAGAGGACAAGTTACTAAACAGAAGCCCTATGATGGGAATGCCCAATATACTCTAATAAAGGAGTTTGGTAAACATGAACCCATTAGTATATAGACCAAGTTTCAGAGAAAGTGTAATCATTAACATGAAAGTGTTCACAATTAGGGAGAAACCCATCTTCACATTTAACTTGGCTGCATAGAAAATGTATGAGTTGAACAAAGAATAAAATAGAAAACAGGCCA
Organism: Neotragus moschatus; assembly: GCA_006410615.1. NCBI lineage: Eukaryota > Metazoa > Chordata > Mammalia > Artiodactyla > Bovidae > Neotragus > Neotragus moschatus. The sequence continues at coordinate 927,886 of SJYA01000305.1, read as the reverse complement.
ACCAAACCATCTGAAAGACTTTCAGGTATAGCCTTTTAAAAATCCATCTTAAATCTTTTCTTGTTTGGGGAAGTGTTGGACTTGGAGGATGAAGCCCAAATAAATATCTTCAGTTGTGACACACGAGAAAACCTCCAGCTATTTTCAGATTTTAATCATCTTACCCACATTACAGATGCAGGCTGTTTGGCAGATGCTCAGAGGAAAGAGTCTTATCAGTCCTCGGCATCTAATTACTTATCTTGGAGAAAATTAGGCAAGATTCCAAGCCTACAGAAGACTCATGTTCTGTCGGGAGTTATTAATTACAAGCAGACTTAAGAAGCATTAATTCGTTTTGCTAATCATGCCAGAGAGTGTATGGCTCTGCCAAATAGCACGGGAAATAGAGACTGGGGAGAAGGTGAGCTGCTCGGCTCAGCTGGTAAAGGGGGGATTAAAACCAGATGGACCCAATTTGTCTCCTTGAGCCAAGTTCCAAAAAAATATTCCTTTTGCTGAAGTTTAAATTAAACTCACGCCTGACTGCCCCACTCCAGAGTAAATCAACTCCTTCTTTTAAGTCAATTTTTTCCTCTTCTTTTTTTAATGATTTCCTGTTTCATTGTTAGTTATCTTGAAGACTGTGAGATAGTTAAAAGATCACAAACACACACCCCAACACACATCTGCATACACATAGGGAAAAAAAGATTGGAAGAAAACCAAACAAAATTTAAACAGGGGTTATTTCTGTATGGGATGGTGGGATTACAGTTTTCTTTTTATATCTCTATGATGTTTCCAAAATTTATACAATTAAGCACATATTGGTTTTACAATCAGAAAACAACCTGGAATAGGGTAATTATACTCCTTTGTCCTTCTGTTCCATTTCCTAAATATAATCACTGCTATTCTTTACATATTAACATGAGTACTTATGCCAAAAAGGGGTAAAAGATACTAGATCAAGTCAGATCAAAACCTCAACCAGTATCACCTACTTACAGAGTTGGCTGTATAACATGTTGCTAGTGGGTAACACGCTAACATGTTATTCAAGAACTACTTTACCAAAGGACTTCTCAAATTCTCTCTTCCACAGTACATATACTCATATTCTGGCAATGGATAGTTAGAAGGATGAAATAGAACAGAAAAGAGACAACCAGCCAGTTATGAGACATGTTGAAGGTATAAGGCTCAAACCTAGAAAAGGGTCTGAAGTATGTTCTCGCTCAGTGTCCAAAGTTGTATGTAACGTATACATTCAATGAAATACTTCGACAGACTGTTGATATAAGGTAATTGATGTTGGCTTAAGTGAAACACCAAAAAGCCCTACAATATACAGCACAGATTCACCTAAATGTCACGGTCATCAAAAATTCAATGTATTTGTTTTGCTATCAATCCTAAGAAAACTCAAATGACTGAATTTATGCATCTCAAAGCAAGAATTGACAATTCAACTTCAAAAAAAAAAAAGCACCATTTACTTAAGGTTCAAACACAGAGTCACAGCTAACATTAATAGGCATTACCACTGAAAAGAAATACATCCTCCTAAAGTCTAGATTCTTAAGCAAAAGATAATGAAATTCCTGTATAAGTACAAACTGAAGAAAAAAAATCCCTGTGCCTACCACTCAGTTAATAAGGCTATTTTGATCTAGGTCAATAAGTGAGCAATAAATTATACCTNTACATCCTCCTAAAGTCTAGATTCTTAAGCAAAAGATAATGAAATTCCTGTATAAGTACAAACTGAAGAAAAAAAAATCCCTGTGCCTACCACTCAGTTAATAAGGCTATTTTGATCTAGGTCAATAAGTGAGCAATACATTATACCCACAATGATCCTGGAAGCAGGTAAGTGATCTTGTCCACTAGCTATTTCTACTTTCATGACATTAACAATGGGGAATTCTTGTTTGATTTATAACAGTTTCCTCACAAGTACAGGGCCATATGGATATTCCCATAGCTTTTTAAAAATAACAGTCCTAGTAACTCTGTGATTCAAACATCACTTACAGGATGCCTTCTGTATACATACTACAGTGACAGATGTTTTGAGGCCACAGAATATGGAAAAGATACGGGTCCAGGTGACATCCCCTGAGGTAAACATGAAAAAACTGGACCAATACCTTGATCCAGTACTCCCTCATCAACTCAGTGGCCTTATGCTGGCCCTTATCTGCTTAAGTCTTCCCAACAGAGCAAAATTTATGTCCAATTTCTCATTCTCTCAAGCTTTTGCTGTCTCAAAGATAAGACGCCAGCAGGTAGTAATATTCCCTTTTTTAGGACAATTTTTGGCTTAACTGAAATGTAATACCTGGACCCAGAAGAATCACTTCAGTAGCAAGAATTCTACATAACCAGCAAAAAGATCAACCACAAAACACAATATAACTAATGATTCAAAAGTCCTTCTCATGCCCCCTTGCAAATATTCTTTCCACAAGTAACCACTATCCTGATCTCTAACAACATAGATTATTGTTGTCATTTAGTTGCTAAGTAGTGTCTAACTCTTAGCTGGAATCAAGATTGCCAGGAGAAACAGCAATAACCTCAGATATGCAGATGACACCACCCTTATGTCAGAAAGTGAAGAGGAACTAAAANGTCTAACATATGTGTAATTGGAGTTTCAGAAGATGAAACTAGGGATGCAATAAGACAAAGAATCCTACAGAAAGCACATATTTTCAACCGAAAAGCTCTTTCATTTATTGCCTGAGTTTTTGGCAGTTCACATCACAATGTATGATAAGTCCATTGGGATGGAGCTGGGTCCATTTTATAGTAAGCAGTAACTGGAATAGTGTATGTTCTCAATAAATATTCAGTGAATCAAAAATGAAACCACCAGGTGATGCCACTGCAGGTGATAGCTCAATTTTTCATTCAATAGTAAAGAATGTTTTCTTTTAAAGCACTATCTGGAAAAATGTCTTGGGATTATAGTTATGCATATAGTAATAATTACTACTCCATCTCACCCTTGACACTGCAGGTCTCCAAAACCACCAAATATTTAAATCAATGTGGCTTAAAGTTAACAGAGAAAAGCACCAGAGTTGAACTGGGAGATTCAGAGAGGTGTTCTCTCTAATTCAGACTGTGAATCTTTTGGATTTTTTCCAGCATTGTTTATTGCTTTGTGTTCTGCAAATTAAAGCCACTACAGAGAAGGGATACTACACAAGACGAAAAGAAAAAATGATGTTGATGAAAATTAAAGTAGCCTAGATTTGTCAGTTTGCTTAATTTTTCATCTCCCAGTGCATTACTGTATTAGTCACTCAGTCATGTTCAAATTTATGCGACCCCATGGACTCCAGTACTTTGCCCACCTCATGCAAAGAGTTGACTCATTGGAAAACACTCTGATGCTGGGAGGGATTGTGGGCAGGAGAAGGGGATGACCGAGGATGAGATGGCTGGATGGCATCACTGACTCGATGGGCGTGAGTCTGAGTGAACTCCGGGAGTTGGTGATGGACAGGGAGGCCTGGCATGCTGCAATTCATAAGGTCGCAAAGAGTCAGAAACGACTGAGCGACTGAATTGAACTGATGAACTGTAGCCCACCTACTCTAGACTGTAACTCCTATGTCCGTGGGGTTCTACAGGCAAGAACACTAGAGTAGATTGCCATGCCCTCTTCCAGGGCATCTTCCCAAAGCAGGGATTGACTGTAGGCAGACTCTACCATCTGAGCTACAAGGGAAGCATTATCAGTTCATTGATAAAACATGAATGCATGAATGCTAGCCACAAAGGTTTTGATAATTAGAGAGTCTTTATATAACTCTGTGACATAATGACCACTGTAAGCTGGCATCTAAAACAAAAAGGGAGCAGGTCTCCTGGATTTCATACTATTTAATATGTATTAACGGGGTGGGAGGGGGGAGGGAGGGCCAAGAGGGAGGGGACCTATGGCTGACTGATGTTGATATATGGCAGAAACCAACACAATATTCTAAAACAACTATCTTTCAATTAAAAATAAATAAACTTTAAAAAATGTATTCAGTGCCCTATCCATTATCCACTTGTCAACAAAAGTACTCATCTGAGAACTAATTCAGTCGAAGTTCTGCACTGTAAAACATTTGATTGCATTAAGTGACAGACACATTGAAATGATAACAAGTAGTCAACCCTGTAACATATTCAGGGTCAAGGGTGTTACATTTGATCAATTCCACTTGCTGAGCATACCCAGTTCTTTGTGTATTACCAGACAAGGCAGTAACATTGCCCTCATGTTTCCATGGTGACTTCTGAGAGCAACTCTTAAGTTTAAGAGTTACCTCTTTTAATCAATTATAGTTTTCATCTAGATTATATTCTCAATTTACCCTGAATTATATTATCATTGTGCTAATTTACTTTTTGCCTCAACACAAGGTGAAATTTATTTGCCTAAGGCAAGGGAGGTTTTATTTGACTGGTAGGGGTAGGCTGGAAAGGGATGTAAAATCTGAGGGACATGGTAATTAATTAAAAATTGCAGAAAAAGAGAACAATACCAGATTTGAATACCAAAAAAATTTGCTAATAATAATAATAATAGTCTATGTAACAGTGAAAGTACCCTGCTTCAGAAAGCCATTTTGCTTACCTGGTCTTAGTCTCCCCCCCAAAAGCTGTGTTACCCATTTCTTCAGACACCATTTAAATGTTAAATTACAGTGTAAGTTACCCAGAATAAGCATCAATTCACATCTTAGTGATTCTAGTCCAGTCATTAAAATACACAGTTTCAGAGAAAATTTCTACTGATTCAATTACATCTTGGTAGGATTCTGAAATCTTAGCTCAACACTACAGCCTACTTCTGACTAATGAACATTGACAGATTTGACACAGATTTAAGTAAGTGGGTAAAGAAAGCTGTTATTATTTTAAGCAAAATTAAAACAGATGGGAGAGACTGACACACATATATTCAGATATATGCCTGCCTCACATTTAATCTTTTATGAATGGCTGATCCCAGATGGTATGGGATTCAGAAGCACAGTCTGATATACAGTATCCATTTTCCTATTATTCCAATGTATGATATCAGTTATAACTTTTTTATTTGGTGGATAATGCAAATATCATCAAAAGGAAAGAAACCATCATGAAAACTTCTGATATTCTGAAAACAACGTGTTGATCGATTGGTCTAACCAAGTCCAAACATCCAGCCACATTCTCCATCATTCAACTCATTTCCACATTCACACAAATGGGGGTTGGGTGGGTGATAAGACAAGGAATCTAGAGACAAACACAGCAAACACATTCTGTCGACAAGTATCGGTCAATCTCTCATTAACCACTGAACCTATAAACAGGGTGCACCCTCCCCTGAGCTCTAACAGCATGGCACCTGTACCTCATCTGGAAGATCACATTTTATGTGGATAATGATAAAAAGAAGAGAAATACAAAATTCTAACAGATCAACAACACAGCTGAGTTTGAACTGCACCAGGTCCAGTAACGCGTGGATTTATTTTTTTTTTTTTCACTAAACACACACTACAAAACTACGCAATCTGCAGCATCGGTCGGATCCTCAAAATTGGGGAGAAAAAGTTGTAGTGTGTGCTGTGCTCAGTCTTGTCTGACTCTGCAATCCCATGGACTGTAGCCTGCCAGGCTCTCCTTTCCATGGAATTCTTCAGACAAGAATACTGGAGTGGGTTATTTCCTTCTCCAAGGGATCCCAACCCAGGGATCAAACCCCTGTCTCCAGCATTGCAGGCGGATTCTTTACCCATTGAGCCACCAGGGATGCTCTCAGGCGATACTAAATGTCTTCCCAGTGATCTAGTGAAAGTTATTGTTTACTATTGACAAAACTACTTCTCCAAGTACAGTATGGCCCACAGAATTTAAATCCAGTGATGCAATCATTTAGATTATAGGGTTCTGCTCACAGAGAAAAGAAATCTTAGTTATCACTGAGTGATAGGGTTTTTCTCAATACTCCTTTCAGCTGTTACAAATGAACGGGCCCCTGCTCGTCTTTGGAATCTCAGAAGGGCTCTTTGTTGTTGGTTGAGTACTGTCATCCCATGACCCTGGAGGCACAGGTGTGTATGTGAACTACTGGTCTGATTTAAAAATGCTCAGGCCTCTACATTTTCTGTGATTGAATGAGGATCAAGAAGGGACGAGATCATCAGAGTGACCTGGTATAGACTTCACAAGTGAGGAGTCCTTGGCAGCTGCCAAGGATAAAGCGTCTTTGGAGAAACAGTCTTGCTGGGAAGTTGCTCCCCCTCACCCCTGCTCAGTCCACCCCCAGCTGGGAAGGGTCATCCCTGGCAGCTGTTATCATAAGGAGAGAGAGGCTGAGCTGACAGCAGCTGTTACAAAGATAATGAACAGAGATTCCAGGAAGAGGGCGAGGCCCAAGTTAGAGTGCTTTCATGAAAATACATGAAGTCCAGGGGTTGGTGTTGTGGATGGCCAATAAGGATACTTCAGAACTATAGCTGGGGTGGCTTTACTTCTCACAGGGTAGGAAATACTGTAAGGTGGCTCTGCTCTCCTGACAAAAAAAGAAAATGCAGACTGCTGGTCAAGACAAGGCTTTCCAGGGAAACAGATGATGCAGACATACCCATTACTGGTATTGTCTGAGGACCTCCTGCTTCCCTTTGACAAAGCCAGAAGACCGCTCATCTCAGTGATACTTTTGTTTGGACATCACTGTCTTGGTGGATGTGAATTCAGATGCTCTGAGACAGCTCTGTCTTTTAAAGTCTGGAGCTTGCCAGTTCTCCAGACAGAAGAGCATGTGGTTAAGGGCTTGGAATTTAAAGTCAGATAAACATGGATTTGAGTCCTTCTATATCACACCAGCTGTAAAACCCAGGGCATGCTACTCCCTTTCTTTGTACTTTACAATACTCACTTGTGAAATATGATTAAAAGCCAGAGTTATCTCACAGAGCTGTTGTGAAAATTAAATGAGATGATACAGGTACAGGACCTAGCCCAATATTCTTACAATAAACATTCATTATTACGACTTATTAAGAATAGGCATGGTTCTTACACCTGTCTCCCAGGAGAGAAGGCTCTGAAAGAGAATTAGGGTTTTGTTTTGTGTGAGGGACTGATTCTTTTAAGGACTGAGAGTCTGCTGACATATGTTGATCAAAGTTCCATGAAATTCGGTGCCATAAAGTTCAGAACCCACATAGGTTCCAGAAGGACCTCTGGATGGAGGTGTCTAGAAAGTCATCTGACAGATGAGCCTGGACTTTGGAGAGGACTGAGGTTAGAGATACAAAATTGCATATTTTCTCCAGGGAAACTTGAGTGTGCAACTGAGTAGGCTGGGCTATGCAATGCATCCATGTTTACTGTGTTCTGAATAGGGTGTTGTAAGCGCTGGTGTAGTTTAAATGTTGAAAAATTTAGCATTCACAGTAGTCATGGTTAAAGCTGGTTCTTAGGTTACACACACAGATAACTGAACTAGGGGCTTACTCAAAGACCATGTTTAACCAGAGGCGGGCTTATCATGTGGGTTGTTCTAACACTTCTTGCCAGCTTCTCTCCATTGCTACTTATGTATGGGGAATGCAAAATATTAATATCAGAAATGTAAACTAATTGAAAGCTAAATTTTCTGCAGAAAAAAAATGCTATCTTTTCTTTCTGATAAGGTCAACCAAAGTTACAATGCTAGTAAAAGGGGAAATCTGAATTTGGTCTGGCTCTCGGTGCTGTACACTGGGCCAGTCTGCTGAACTACAGAAAAGTCAAGTGGCAATGTTTTTGTCATATTTTCATTCAGTTCAACGTAGTTTAGGGGATTTGCCTTGAGATGTTATCTTTGACCTTGGATTATTTAGAAGCCTGTTGTTTAATTTTCAAGTATTGGAGATTTTCCTGGTATTTTTAGTTTTACTTCACTGTGGCAGGAGAACACACTCTATATGCTTCCAATTCTTTCACTTTTATTGAGGTTTGTTTTATGGTTCAGGATATCATGGGCACTTTAAAAAAGAGTATGCATTTTGTTGTCGGGTAGAATGGTCTATAAATGTTGATTAGATCACCTTGGCTGATGATATTACTGAGTTTTTCTATATATTTGATGATTTTCTATCTGCTGCTACTGCTACTGCTGCTAAGTTGCTTCAGTCGTGTCCGACTCTGTGCGACCCCATAGACGGCCTCCTACCAGGCTCTTCTGTCCCTGGGATTCTCCAGGTAAGAACAATGGAGTGGGTTGCCATTTCCTTCTCCAAATCAATTGTTAAGAGAGAGGGGCTAAAGTCTCCAATTATAATTATGGATTTCTGTATATTTTTACATTTCTGTAAGTTCCTGCTTCACATAGTACGTCTTGTTTACTGTATATGCATTTAGGGTACTTTCCTTGCATGAGTTCCACTCTTTATTGAGCTGCTTATCCTGATATCCTTTTCCTTGGACTCCGGTAGCAGCTGAACTGCCTTCCTAGCCTTCTCAGGCCTGCCTAAAGGGTCTATAACTATGTAGGAGGAAAAGGAGGAAGAGGGGAAGGAAGAGGGAGGATCAGTATAGCTTTGTAGATTTTGAAGAAAAAACAATAAAGGAGAGGTTGGAATAAAAACTTGGAGTTGGTTTTGGGAAACAATCAAATCTAAAGAAAAGGTCAAGCCACAGAAAAATACAATTTCATTTTCTCTCTCACCTGTGGATTCTATGAAATACCTTCCTAACAGGATAGTCACCACAAAACTTACAAACTAGCATTTAAGTTTCATCACTAAGTCAAGCTCGATCATTTATAACTGCAATTGATTTGTTCAACAATTTGGTACCTGATAAATGCTTGGCATTACCAGAATCTATGTCTTATAAAGCTGGTATTTAAACTCACATATACTTAAAGGGTAATAGTTTCTTTTTCTTTGGATTTCAGTGGTAATCTTTCCTAAAACAATGACTCTTAAGCATGTTACTTTGTGTTGAACCAGTGAGTCATGGGGTATAATCAAACAATAACTTTTTCCTCCCTTTCCTATACCTGGTATAATCTTTATGAGGTTACTTCTTTTCCTGCCACCTCAGATAAAATCTCCAACAAATTACAAAAAGTTCTCTGGGCACTTTAGTCTAAAACATAACTTCAGGTCAGCAAACTAAAATGTCTGTTCCCATGTATAGTAACAAACACTGGATGGTGTTTAATGCAAAGCTTCTTTCCGCCTCCCCTGGGGGGGAAGGGACAAGACCAACTTCTCTCTTTCCCAGACTATGGCTTCTCTTCATCCATCCCTCTCTTGGCCGCTTCTGCATCCCCCAGGACTGAAGAGAAAAGGGAAAAGCAGGACACGGAGGGGACAGGGACAATGGTCTTACTGACGGCACCCTTCTGGCAGTGATCCTCTGACTGGGTCAGATCTTTAAAACTGTCTCCTGGATGCTTACTCAGGTTCTCCAACAATTTCCCAACTTCCCTGGGTGGGAGCCCCTCTTTGCTGGTAGCTCACATTTTCCTTTCCGTCCAGGCACCCTGCATCTCCCCACACTTACAGGCAGCCCTCTTGAGTAGCATCCAGCAGAACTCCAGGCCAGCTCTGGCCCCTGGCTCACATTTGGACATGGGAAACATACTCTCTTGACCTGTCACTGGTGGGGGTAGAGTATTTCTCAATCACAGGCCTCTTTATTTAACTTCCCAGCAAGCAAGCTAAAACCAGAGCCATTCAGTCCTCTTTAGATTCAACACATGCCAGTCCACTCAGCCCTTTACACTGTGTGGGATACATATCAGATATCTAAGCAATCTCCGTGAAACTTCTTTGGCTGGGCTTGGGATCAGGAAAAAGGAATCTTTCTCTCAGGCTGTAGGGGCAGGGGAGTAGTGGGGAGATCTGAAGCAGAACTATCTGCTCTTGGACCTGCAACCTCTTCAAGGGGCCAGGGGGCCATGGGGTACAAACTACCATCTGACTTTGAAATGTGGGGGCAATGGTTCCACTGTTCTGAGTTCTTGACTGAAGGTGGAATTTGAAACTGTTCATATTAATACATCCTATGGAATGGTTCTTTCATCGGTTGCCAAATTCATTCATGGTAAAGCCAAATTTTTTTTCTTTTTTTGCTCTATTACATAGAAATAAGTGGAACATTCTGTCACAATTACTGCCTGTTTCAGTGTTCTGAACATGGACTCATATCCAAATTCTGATTAAAATTTGTGGCTTATATTTTTATTCATAGCAGTAAGGAGGCTGCCAACAGCATCAAAATATCTGTGCTCACCCTTCTGCTCCCTCCCTTAAAAAGAGTTCCCTATAAGATTTTATGTTCCTCTTCAACTGAACTAACTAGAAGGAAACACAAGACTAGCATTGTTGAAGTTTTCACTGCCCACTGGAAGTCTGCCTGCTGGAAGGTCATGTACACCCTCAGGTCCATCTCTTAGCAGTACTTCTGGGGACAGAAAAAAGCCATCACAGACTGGATTGGGGCTGGGGTTCAAGTTCACTGGATTTTCATCATGTCCTCAGCTGACTGTTAAGTAGCTCTCCTATTTTTTTATTTAACCCCTCTTCTCTATCCTGCTTTTTTAGTCTTGAAAAGCTTAATTAGTCACTGCCAGTGTAAGCACTGGAGAAGGAAATGGCAACCCACTCCAGTGTTCTTGCCTGGAGAATCCCAGGGAGGGGGGGAGCCTAGTGGGCTGCCATCTATGGGGTCGCACAGAGTCGGACACAACTGAAGTGACTTAGGAGCAGTGTGAGCACATCTTATACAAAACCAAGTGCTAACAGTTTACTGAAACCCTGTGATAAATATAAGACACACTTAAAAGCAGCATAACTTTAGTGCTTTGTTGCCCGAGATACAATTACCTCCAGAGAATCCCAGAAACTCCTAGAATATACATGCAGGGGCATCTGTTGCCCCTGTATACTCTTAAAGTTGAAGTTCAANAGCACATCTTATACAAAACCAAGTGCTAACAGTTTACTGAAACCCTGTGATAAATATAAGACACACTTAAAAGCAGCATAACTTTAGTGCTTTGTTGCCCGAGATACAATTACCTCCAGAGAATCCCAGAAACTCCTAGAATATACATGCAGGGGCATCTGTTGCCCCTGTATACTCTTAAAGTTGAAGTTCAAATTAGCTCACAAGAGTGAAAGAGGGAGAAGGTCCCAAGCCAAATTCCAAGTAGAATCTTGGACTGAATTTAGTCCGAATCCTGGCATTTTCAAACAATCTCTCTAAATTTTTGTATATAATTGATGTAATTACATAGGTATATATATTCTTCCATCTCAATAACAAAGCCACAAAAGTCTTTGTTTCACAGACAAATCTTCAATGTTACGAAAGAAAAATAGGATGCCCATATAAACTCACAAATTCCAAATAGGGGCATGACTCTGATTTTTCTCTCCAGAGTCGGTAAGAACACATTCCAGATAAAGAAAAAGGGAGGCACAGAGCTCTCCTTTGCCAACTCCCTTCCTCCACCCAAACATAAGTTTTATTCAGACACAAGATGCTTTCATAGCCAAGTCTCCATACTGCTTTGATATTTTGATCCCAATTGAATATGACTGATCACAGCTCTCAGCATACATTTGTGGGCAGATTTTTGCTTGCACACACAGTACATACATCTTTGATCAAGACCAGCTGAAAACACTGGCCTAAGTAGGCAGACTTGGCAGGACACTGAACCTCGGCTATTCTATTAAGGCTAAGGGTTCACCCTACTTTCTAGAAGTATTTTGCTCATGGATTGAATTCAATATAACTTTCTATAAGGAAAATAGAATGAAAACAACTAAAATAATTTCTATTCCTTTTTGATTATAGCAAAATAGACTGAACACAAAGTATGGTTTCTAAACTCAAGCTTATGATCATACACATGAACCATAAACCATGAATGCCAAGTAAACATAAAGTTAAGTGTCACAGTCGAATAAAATATGCATCAAACTTAACGATACAAATTTAATTATATGCATAATCACAGAAATTGCTCTCTGGGAAGAGAGGCAAAAGAGAAATTTTACCAACCTCACAAATCAGCTGACTCTGATGGCCACCCATCCTTTTTAATCCTACTCCATCCCCAAAGGACAAAGGCCCTACTAGGGAAGGCCCAGGACCACAAATACTCATTTATTCTCTCCACTCCTTCCACAGGCCACAAACATAGGCTAAGAAGTGTGACCTAAACAAAGGTCTCCCTGGAACCCCTTGGTGGTCCATTGGTTACAACTCTACACTTCCACTGGAGGGAGCACAGGTTTGATCCCTCGTTGGGGAGCTAAGACCCTGCAAGTCTTCTGGCATGGGCAAGGGGGAAAAAAAGAACCCAAACAAATGAAAAGAAAGATCTCCCTGCATAATTCTGGCTCAGAGGCTCAGAGAAGCCATTAAGAGCTTCCAGAAACATGTCTTTCCTTGTCAAAATTCCAGCATCTAACACAGCAGATTAAACTTGTAAAACAGATACTCTCCCAGGTGCCTGTGTCATGAGACAAGGGAGAAAAGTGGCATGGCAGTGGTGAGTCTTGGAAATGTACTTCCTAGTGAATGCTAGTTAACTGGTTTGCTTTCCTAACAACTAGAACTCAAAGAAATGGGAGCTTTACAGAATATGAAGGCATCTTGCTAGTGAGAAAGTTAAAGTTAGAAAAGATGTCCTTCAAAAAGTCCACTTACTGTTCAAAAATAGGCCTCACTTTCATCACAAGGAAAAACACATTTTCCTTCTTTCTTATCTATATGAGATGATGGATGTTAACTAAGTTTATTAAGGTATTCATTTCACTACATATGTAAGTCAACTCACTATGCTGTATACACTAAAATATACAATGCTGCGTGTCAAGTAGGTATACAATTGCCAAGAATCATTATCACTTTGCAAATCACATAGTGTTGAACTAATGAAGGAGATAATTTCATTATCATATAGAACTTGTGAAACTTTCTGTAGACAGAAAATCTTTTCACTGGATAACAGAAACAATGGCTCTAAAATGACTTCCTGAAAAATGAAAATAATGTGCAATCTATTATTTACATAGAAATGAGGTGTTACAGGGTAATCATTCTCCAAGTTACTACATAATGAGATTAAACATGAAATCATTAAAGTACTTTTCAGTTCAGTTCAGTTGCTCATCATGTCCAACTCTTTGCACCCCATGGACCGCAGCACTCCAGGCCTCCCTGTCCATCACCAACTCCGGGAGCCTACCCAAACTCATGTCCATTGAGTTGGTGATGCCTCCCAACCATCTCATCCTCTATCGTCCCCTTCTCCTCCGGCCCTCAATCGTTCCCAGCATCAGGGTCTTTTCCAATTAGCCAGCTCTTTGCATCAGGTGGCCAAAGTATCGGAGTTTCAGCCTCAACATCAGTCCCTCCAATTTACACCCAGGACTGATCTCCTTTATGATGGACTGGTTAGATCTCCTTGCAGTCCAAGGGACTCTCAAGAGTCTTCTCCAACACCACAATTCAAAAGCATCGATTCTTTGGCACTCAGCTTTCTTTATAGTCCAACTCTCACATCCATACATGACCACTGGAAAAACCATAGCCTTGACTAGACAGACCTTTGTTGGCAAAGTAATGTCCTGCTTTTGAATATGCTGTCTTGGTTGGTCATAACTTTCCTTCCAAGGAGTAAGCATCTTTTAATTTCATGGCTGCAGTCACCATCTGCAGTGATTTTGGAACACCCCAAAATAAAATCAGTCTCTGTTTCCACTGTTTCCGCACCTATTTGCCATGAAGTGATGGGACTGGATGCCATGATCTTCGTTTTCTGAATGTTGAGCTTTAAGCCAATTTTTTCACTCTCCTCTCTCACTTTCATCAAAAGTTTATTTAGTTATTCTTCACTTTCTGTCATAAGGGTGGTGTCATCTGCATATCTGAGGTTATTGGTATTTCTCCCGGCAATCTTGATTCCAGCTTGTGCTTCTTCCAGTCCAGCGTTTCTCATGATGTACTCTGCATATAAGTTAAATAAGCAGGGTGACAATATACAGCCTTGACGTCTTCCTTTTCCTATTTGGAACCAGTCTGTCGTCCCATGTCCAGTTCTAACTGTTGCTTCCTGACCTGCATACAGACTTCTCAAGAGGCAGGTCAGGTGGTCTGGTATTCCCACCTCTTTAAGAATTTTCCACAGTTTGTTGTGATCCACACAGTCAAAGGCTTTGTTTGGCATAGTCAATAAAGCAGAAATAGATTGTTTATTTTGGAATCTCTTGCTTTTTTGATGATCCAATGGATGTTGGCAATTTGATCTCTGGTTCCTCTGCCTTTTGTAAAACCATCTTAAACATCTGGAATTTCACAGTTCACATTTTGCTGAAGCCTGGCTTAGAGAATTTTAAGCATTACTTTACTAGCATGTGAGATGAGCACAACTGTGCAGTAGTTTGAGCATTCTTTAGCATTGCCTTTCTTTGGGACTGGAATGAAAACTGACCTTTTNCCATCTTAAACATCTGGAATTTCACAGTTCACATTTTGCTGAAGCCTGGCTTAGAGAATTTTAAGCATTACTTTACTAGCATGTGAGATGAGCACAACTGTGCAGTAGTTTGAGCATTCTTTAGCATTGCCTTTCTTTGGGACTGGAATGAAAACTGACCTTTTTCAGTTCTGTGGCCCCTGCTGAATTTTCCAAATTTGCTGACATATTGAGTGCAGCACTTTAACAGTATCATCTTTTAGGATTTGAAATAACTCAACTGGAATTCCATCACTTCCACTTGCTTTGTTTGTAGTGATGCTTCCTACGGGCTACTAGACTTCACATTCCAGGATGTCTGGCTCTAGATGAGTGATCACACCATCGTGATTATCTGGGTCGTGAAGATCTTTTTTTTTGTACAGTTCTTCTGTGTATTCTTGCCACCTCTTTTTAATATCTTCTGCTTCTGTTAAATCAATACCATCTCTGTCCTTTATTGAGCCCATCTTTGCATGAAATGTTACCTTGGTATCTCTAATTTTCTTTTTCTAGCCTTTCCCATTCCACTGTTTTTCTCTATTTCTTTGCACTGATCACTGAGGAAGGCTTTCTTATCTCTCCTTGTTATTCTTTGGAACTCTGCATTCAAATGGGTATATCTTTCCTTTTCTCCTTTGCTTTTCACTTCACTTCTTTTCATAGCTATTTTTAAGACCACCTCAGACAGCCATTTTGCTTTTTTGCATTTCTTTTTCTTGGGGAAGGTCTTGATTCCTGTCTCCTGTACATTATCACGAACCTCCATCCATAGTTCTTTAAAATAGCACAAAGTACTTTAAAATAGCACAAACTATCAAGATTATAATAACAAACTCTGAAATAAAAGTTCATATGTCCAACAATGACAGATGGTTTTCATAGAGAAAACCAATGAAAGACAGCTATGTGTTAAGCACACTTTGGAAGGCAGGTTCATATGAATAGTTACAGTAGTAAACCTTTATTCTGCCACTGATTAACACACACATATACTTTGTGAGGAGGCTTTCTTTTGTGGGATCTAAAAAATCCTATTTGCTGACTGGTTTAGATCAACTTCAGTGACTGGTATTAGAAGGAAGAAGAGATACTGCCTTAAGTCCTACCAAGATTTTGTCCTATGTCAAAAAGCCTTGGGTGGTGGTAGAGCTTTGACCAACAATGTGGTAAAAAAAATTTTTTTTTAATCAAGGTTCCTGATCATGGCCCCACTTTCTCTACTGACCAGAGCTATGACTTTCGACAACCCAGTAAATCCCCCTGTGATTTGCTCACTGCAGCCATGAAATTAAAAGACGCTTACTCCTTGGAAGGAAAGTTATGACCAATCTAGATAGCATATTGAAAAGCAGAGACATTACTTTGCCAACAAAGGTCCATCTAGTCAAGGCTATGGTTTTTCCAGTGGTCATGTATGGATGCGAGAGTTGGACTGTGAAGAAAGCTGAATGCCAAAGAATTGATGGTTTTGAACTGTGGTGTTGGAGAAGACTCTTGAGAGTCCCTTGGACTGCAAGGAGATCCAACCAGTCCGTTCTAAAGGAGATCAGTCCTGGGTGTTCTTTGAAAGGAATGATGCTAAAGCTGAAACTCCAGTACTTTGGCCACCTCATGCGAAGAGTTGACACATTGGAAAAGACTCTGATGCCGGAGGGATTGGGGCAGGAGGAAAAGGGGATGATAGAAGATGAGATGGCTGGATGGCATCATTGACTCGGACATGAGTTTGAGTGAACTCTGGGAGACAGTGATGGACAGGGAGGTCTGGTGTGCTGTGATTCATGGGGTCGCAAAGAGTAGGACACGACTGAGTGACTGAACTGATCTGAACTGAAGATAAGAGACTGCCTCTTGGCCACTTAGGATTCTACTCTAAACTCAATTTAATTTAGAAATTAATCGAAATCACTGCCTTCTTACATCTTCCTATGGAACTGGGTGGTTTTAAAATATGTCCCCAAATTCTCTAATACTCCTGCCTTTGGAAGGTGGAGTCAGTGCTTCACCTCTCTGGATTTTGTGGCTGCGGCAATGAACAGATGCAGCAAAACATGAACTTCAAGGCTAAACCATTGAAAGTAATGTGGTCTCTTCCTTTCACTTGCTAGAACTCTTGCTCACACTCTCTCCTAGGG
The DNA here is from genome assembly GCA_006410615.1 of Neotragus moschatus. Lineage (NCBI taxonomy): Eukaryota > Metazoa > Chordata > Mammalia > Artiodactyla > Bovidae > Neotragus > Neotragus moschatus. The sequence goes on along the minus strand of SJYA01000305.1, from coordinate 911,233 downwards.
CAGACGCCTTGGGCAACGTGAGCACCATATAAAACATCCACGTGTTCTGGAAACACCATGCTAGAGAAAACCACATAGAGAGAAAGGCCAAGAAACATCAACAATTTGAACCTTCCTACCCAGGTGACTGACAAGTGAGAAAAGAAGCCTTTGAAATTATGCCTGCCCCAGACACCATCTGTAACCTCACAGGATATTAACTAAAACTGCTCAACTAAGTCACATGTGAATTCCTGACCAGAAACAGAGATAATAAGTGATAAATGTTGTTTTAAGCCACTAACTTTTTAGGGTGATTTGTTATGCAGACACAGTAACTGGAAAAGTAATAATGATAGAATTAAACTGGAGAGAAAAAAAAAATGCCACTTCCAAAGTCAAGCAAGGAAATCTTTAGCATCCACAAGAACCTCAGAAAAAGAAGACTTGGAAGTCTGCAGGAATGATGAAGACAGGTAAAATTCACCAATAAATAACACAAAAGTCAACAGCAGAATAATCACCTCTTCATTTCCAAGCTGGGTGGTCTTCATGAACACTTTCCCACAATCACAGTTAACAGAAATGTAGTAAGAATGACCCTAAGTGGAACAATTTGAAACCAGCAGCAAGGCCAAAGGTAAAGGACCTTGCTGTGGCATCTTTGAGTCATTTCCATGTAGGAGCACACAATATTGCTCTCAGGCTTTCTGCCTTATGCCTTTCTCAATAAACTGCGCAGTTGATGAGGGGCAAGTATTTCCCCAAATATATTTCAAATCAGTCTGAAAAGTAGAACTTCTCCTTCCAAAGGACAAGGAAAAGAGATGGAGTCCAGGAAGGAAGGTGACACCTATCACTGGATCAGAAAGTGAGTCTGGGATACCCCATGCATCCTGGTAAGGCTGAACCAAGGATGATGATCAGAAGATGCCAAATGGTAGCCTGCAGGCAGGATTCAGCCACAAACACATATTTTTTCTTTCTAGCCCACCCAGTGTTTTCAAAACAGGAAATTCCACATAATAAAGCCTAGAGTTGTAGTTTCTCCTGAAACATGGGAATTCTAGCAAACCTGGGTTTGCAGTACCACCTGGCTTCCATCAGCTACTGCTGACTAGCTGTTTCTCCCCTTAAACAGACCTTCCCCCTCTATTTGCCACACTTCCCATCACCCCCTATTATTCCATACGTGGGTTCACTTCACTTGTTTATTTTATATTTTTGTCCCTGGAGACATCTGAGTTTGCATCTGGTAACCTATACCAACAGAGGAATTTCAGACTCCAAGTGTTTCTTGATGACTATAGGTTTGAAATGTGGGCTGGTTTAAAAATTCCAGTAAATTCTGCTGTTACACTCTTGCCAGTTTCTTTCCCTAAACTACAGATGTGGGACTATGACAAACCCACATGCCTAATGATTATGTAAGTGATCTTATGACACTGTTATCAAATACTAAGCGTGCTAAGCATGACTCTGGAAATATATACTAAGTTTCTTTGATACATCCAAATTATCTTCAAAATAGAAACTATGTCTGTACCAGAGTCAAACATTCCTAGTCCAAGCTAATGTGGAAAAGAATCAATTGTTAGTTAGCTCTGAGATTAGAATGGGAATAAATGGAATAAAGAGAGCTATATATTATAAAGGGAAACAATTTAATCATTTGCCAAAAAATTGCCTGATCAATTTAATCCAGGTGATTTCTAGTGGGGGCCGAATTAGGCAGTAAGGATCTTTGTTGAGAGATTCAGACCAGCATTTTCAGGCGTGGGTGTATGTGTGTGTATGTTAGAGAAAACAAATCAAAACAGCTCACCAATTCCAGACACTGTCTGTGGCCATAGGCAGCAGCATAATGTATGCTACTGTAGCCTTCTTTGTCCCGGATAGATGGATTTGCATCATGTTGAAGCAGAAATTCTAGACATCTGTAAGTATAAAGACGAGATGTTATTTCAGAAAACATCCCTAGACGAAAAGGGATAATCAGTATTAATGTTCTCCTACTGTGAATGTGCCACAAAGAGCTTTGTGAGTTGAAGTGTTTCTTTAAAGATTCTACAGCAATTACGGTTTATATATTGCATGTTCTATGTGTATTTTGTGCATCTATCTTTATCTCAGCTTAAAATAGCCATTCTAGAATTTAGGAAAGGCTTTAGGAACTAGAAGGAAGTGAAAGTTGCTGTCGTGTCTGACTCTTTGTGACCCCGTGGACTATACAGTCCATGGAATTCTCCAGGCCAGAATACTGGAGTGGGTTGCCGTTCACTTCTCCAGGGGATTTTCCCAACCCAGGGATGGAACCCGGGTCTCCAGGATTGCAGGCAGATTCTTTGCCTGCTGAGCCACCGGGGAAGCCTAGTAACTAGAGGGAGGAACCTAGGAACTAGAGGATGATTAAATATTTTCCCCCTTTTCATCTTAAGGTACAGGACTGGCTTGTCATCAAGATTACCAAATAATAAGTTTTAGAGCTCCGTGTTCAAAAAATAACCTTTCAGCTTAATAAAGAAGTAGTCAGGCATTGCAAAGGGATAAACCTCAAGAGGTGGGCTTATTTTTTAACCTTGCTATTGGAAACTCTGAGATCAAAAGGTTGGAAAATGAAAGTTTAAAAGAGTAAGAAACCAATAACAGAAAAGAATCTAAGAATAGCCAAATCAATAAAAAGACATAAAGACTGGGCCAACATTTAAAAAATATAAAAGATGAATTCAGTCACCACCTCTGAAGAAAGAGGCTGACACTGTACCACTAGGAATACAGACTAGAGTAAAATGATAAATAATAAATTTTAAAAGCCTTTTCTGACACAGTGGTAACTTTTCTTGGGAAAAAAAAAATCTTTGCAATAGGTCAGAGGAAGGGGTGTGGTACTGCTTTTGCTGAAGAGCCGGGACACGAGGGACGTGATGTGTTCTACTCAGGGCCTGCTGCAAATGGAACTGCCCTGATGGTCAAAGAGGGAAGAGCCAGACAGGGAGCATCGCGATATATTATTTACATCAGCTATATTTCTTGACACAGGGACAGACATATCCTTTACAAGGCCAGGCTTGTTCAAATTCAAACTCAAATCAAAATCGCAAGATTCTAAATAGAAGCTTGTATATTAAATGAGTCCTCCCAATAGAAAATTTCTATAGTCTATTCAGAAACCTTAAAATGACATCATCTATCTTTCGGTATAAGGCAAAAGGAGTAAATAAATCACACACAGAGACAGATATTAAAACAGACATTTTAACTTTTAGAAAACTTGATGAAAGAGAAATTTTTAAAACTAAATACCTACATGCCACATGGTTCATCCATAAAATGCTCTGTAATAAATCAAACTATTATTGGAGACCTGATATATCATGCTGTATTGGGTGATTTGTACCTTAAAAGGAAGTCTTTTTTTTTTTTTTTTTTTAATTTTCATAATGAAGGGCCCATGGACTGAATCCCAGGTGTGACTCACTTGAAACTGAATTTGGCTCTTGAAATAAAATCACTCAATAGGGATAGCTTTCTTGTGGACACACAATCCCCAGCTTCTGAAAGGATTATATTCTAAAAAGTTAGTTGATAAATTTAACATGTAATTTGGAACACATTGGGAATTACACCCAAAGAGCTATTTAATGCAGAACATAGCTGAACTATAACTGTCAACTCTGCTGTGTTTAGTCACTCACTCATGTTTGATTCTTTGCGACCCCATCTACTGTAGCCTACCAGGCTCCTCTGTCCATGGGAATTCTCCAGGCAAGAATACTGGAGCGGGTTGCCATGCCCTCCTCCAGGGAATCTACCCAACCCAAAGATCGAACCCAAGTCCCCCGCATTGCAGGCAGATTCTTTACCGTCTAAGCCACTAGGGAAGCCCATAATTGCCAACAGTACTATTAGAAATAACAACAGTATTATAGAATGTGAATATTCTCCACCTTTTTCCTAAGGGAAATGAAATCCACTTGTAACTGGGAATGCTTGTCTTTTTTGCCACCTAGGGCCCTGGACCAGTAATTATGCACCTAATCAAGAGATGCGCATTAGATCAAGGGTGCATTTGCACAAGGAAGTCGCCTTTTATCGCATGAAAAAGCTCCCCAGTAGGCTGGTCCCTGCCTTCTCCTGCTTCTCCTGCTCTCTCTCTCTCCACCAGCTGGAAAAGGGCTGCTCTGGCCCAACACAAGCTTGCATTTCACTGGAGAAGGAAGCATTTGCCGAGGTGGCTTAGAATTTTACAGTCTTTGAATATTATTACTCTAATTTTGGAATATTAGGGCAAAACTGTGGTCATTCTGTTCTACTTAGAGCTTTGTTTCCTGTGCCCACCCCAGTCACAGACAAAGTTAAGTCCCTACAACTTGCACTGAGGCCTTGCAAGAGAAGGACTGAGCGCAAACTCTTAGAGCACTACATCCCCTGCTCTCACAGGGGCGGGACACACAATGTGGGCATTGGGCATTCACGTGTTCATTCATTTAACAAAGAGTTGTTGACCGCCAACTACGTGCCGGGCACTGTGCTGGGTACAGCACAACCTTCTCGCCACGACTTCCAGTGCAGGAAGGACTCTCAGAGGATGAAACATTAGAGCTTCCCAAGTTTCAACAGTCCTGGGTGCTGGCACTCACTTCATCACAGTAACAGCTGAGTCTCTGTCAAGACACCAGAAAGGGGCAGGCAGGATGAAGGGGACAGAGCAGCTGTCTGCAGGTGGGGAGGGTGCTATTTGTAAGCCGATGAGAGTGTCGGAGAGGGAAGGGAGAGTACAACTGGTGTATTTTACACTGAAATCTCAAAACATGTATTTATAGAAACTGCTAAACAGTCATCCCCAGGTCACAAAAGGAGAGCCTGAGGCCCTCAGAGGAGGCTTTAGTATATCCCCCGAGGCACATGACACACGGAAGAATCAGAAATGATATTTAAGACACCTGGTTCTAAAAACTGCTGCCCAATCACAGTGATGATCGCTGCAACAGTTTCAATTTTAGAAAAAGAGTGTGTATCTTTAGAAGAGTATGTATCTGGTATGAAAACAGCCTATTTGAAGGATATATTAAAAAAACAGTTTCTTTTTCATCAAAGGCAAGCCCACATCACTTCCTCAAGACCCCAAGGGAGACCCCAAAATAGTAAAGCTGGCCCACGTGGCAACCTAGAGCAGCAGACAAAGCATCAGTAACCGCATCTTGTGCTTAAGCTGAGAAGAAACTTACAATGCAGCTTCCTTTTCCTTCAGCTCTCTGGCTCTTTCAAGTTCTTCTGAATTTTCATGGGCGTTTCCTAAGATCGTCTTACTTCTCAGCAAAGGGAAACAAACAAACAAAAATTACAATTAGTGGCAAAGTTGCTAACGATTTTGGTACAATTTACATCTTAAGAATTGCCTCCCAACCCCAAAGAAGCAAGCACTACTAATTTTTCATGGAGGATATACATGGTTCTCTCCAAGTCCATCCAGTAAATCTTTTCTCTCCTAAGGAATCCAGTTAAGAACATGGTATTCCTAAAACTTCCACCAAGGTATCAATGATTAAGGCAGCAATCATGCTGCCCACTCTTCCATAAGTTTTCTAAACTCCCCAGGGAAAGACAAAGTGATTTAGCTTAAAATTCCCTGACACCTACCACATTCCTTGCTGCCTCCTTGTCAGGTGAGCATCTCATTTATCCAGGAATGGGTTCCTAAGCACCCCTCATCTACCAGAGAAATTCTGCACCATCTAGGATTCCTATTCTATATCTTAACATTCTATCCCATTCTATTCCAAGTGAATAGCACAGAGCCTGACACATAATGCATGTTCAAAAAATGTTTGTTGAATTAAGAACATGTGGCTATGGGATCCTGAGGCTACATCAGACTTGTCAGTATCATATGAAGGAAAAAAAAGCAGCAGTGTTTTCCAAACTGGAAATATGGATCATGATCTATGACTGAATTATGAAATCAATTTAGTGGGTTGAAGTCAGTAGTTTTTTTTAATGAAATAAAAGATACCAAAATGCATCATACATAGCAAAAGTAAATAAGGTTTTATGAAATCTTTTTTCCATTTTCCATACATATATATAAAACATATATACATGAGTCTGTATATTGGCTCATGATGTAAAGTAAGCATCAGTCACTCAGTTGTGTCTGATTCTTTGTGACCCTGTGGACTTTGGCCCACCAGGCTCCTCTGTCCATGGGTTTTCCCAGGCAAGAATATTGGAGTGAGTAGCCATTCCCTTCTCCATGGAATCCTCCCAATCCAGAGACTAAACCCCAGTCTCCTGCATTGCAAATGGATTCTTTCTTTACCTTCTGAGCCACCAGGGAAGCCTGGTGTGTAGGTAATTATCTAGTATGTTTGAAAGCCATTGCTCTACAAGAAAGGGAGGTAGCACTGACCATATAACTCAATTCAACACATCCATATAACTCAACAGTTCTCTGAACAGGATCACCAAAAAGTATTCCTGTGAAGGAGGGCCTGATCCTCAAGTCTTTGAGAACGATATCATAAGCTGTGGGCATCTCTCCTACCTTTTCCCCTAGAACTGGTTCATTTATTTTTGCTTTCCATTCCAAGCCACCTAGAATCCAAACATGATAAGGGCAACCAACTTCCTGTCTTCCAGCTTCCGAAAGAGCATTCATGCCCAGGTTAGAAAAATGTCTATTTTTAAAAAGAAAATACTGACGCTGTATTTGAAGACTATTGGGATTATGCATAGGTGGATATTTTTTACATTTGACATATTTATTAGCAAATGTAAGTTTTACAGCAAATGAAGCCTGTAAGTGATGATGATGAAAACCACAGTATACGACAAAATTAATTATGACAGATTTTGAGTGAACTGAAAACCTGAACTTGACAGCTCTACTTGGCATTCAATGCAAAGAACAGAGAGGAGATGCAATTGTGCAGTGACGTGTACTAATCAAATGTAAAGAGAGCAGAATGGGAAACCAGGGGTTAGGGAGGAACCAATTCAAACTCCTCGAGTCTGGATTAGAGGGATTCTTCATTCACAGTCTCGGTGAGGCAGTATGAAGAAAACTCAGGAAGCCCTCCCTCTTCCATCTCGCCCTTTTCCCATCCCCGAAGAAACAGGACAAGNTTTTCCATACATATATATAAAACATATATACATGAGTCTGTATATTGGCTCATGATGTAAAGTAAGCATCAGTCACTCAGTTGTGTCTGATTCTTTGTGACCCTGTGGACTTTGGCCCACCAGGCTCCTCTGTCCATGGGTTTTCCCAGGCAAGAATATTGGAGTGAGTAGCCATTCCCTTCTCCATGGAATCCTCCCAATCCAGAGACTAAACCCCAGTCTCCTGCATTGCAAATGGATTCTTTCTTTACCTTCTGAGCCACCAGGGAAGCCTGGTGTGTAGGTAATTATCTAGTATGTTTGAAAGCCATTGCTCTACAAGAAAGGGAGGTAGCACTGACCATATAACTCAATTCAACACATCCATATAACTCAACAGTTCTCTGAACAGGATCACCAAAAAGTATTCCTGTGAAGGAGGGCCTGATCCTCAAGTCTTTGAGAACGATATCATAAGCTGTGGGCATCTCTCCTACCTTTTCCCCTAGAACTGGTTCATTTATTTTTGCTTTCCATTCCAAGCCACCTAGAATCCAAACATGATAAGGGCAACCAACTTCCTGTCTTCCAGCTTCCGAAAGAGCATTCATGCCCAGGTTAGAAAAATGTCTATTTTTAAAAAGAAAATACTGACGCTGTATTTGAAGACTATTGGGATTATGCATAGGTGGATATTTTTTACATTTGACATATTTATTAGCAAATGTAAGTTTTACAGCAAATGAAGCCTGTAAGTGATGATGATGAAAACCACAGTATACGACAAAATTAATTATGACAGATTTTGAGTGAACTGAAAACCTGAACTTGACAGCTCTACTTGGCATTCAATGCAAAGAACAGAGAGGAGATGCAATTGTGCAGTGACGTGTACTAATCAAATGTAAAGAGAGCAGAATGGGAAACCAGGGGTTAGGGAGGAACCAATTCAAACTCCTTGAGTCTGGATTAGAGGGATTCTTCATTCACAGTCTCGGTGAGGCAGTATGAAGAAAACTCAGGAAGCCCTCCCTCTTCCATCTCGCCCTTTTCCCATCCCCGAAGAAACAGGACAAGGCTGTTTTTACTTTCTATCCATGTCTGATGCAGCAGCATAGTGCAAAGCGGTGCGGCCCCAGTCATCAGTTTCATTCACACTGGCCCCTGTGGTCACTAATGTCTCAATACAGTGGAAATGACAATTTGCAGCTGCATAGTGCAGAGGAGTCCTGAAAAACAAACAGCAATTTATTATATCATTCAGTCTGAAAAACAGATCCCCATCATCAGCACCAGCACAGACAGCAGTATTTTAGGGGTGTGGAAAGATCTTTGGCTCTGAGGGTGGAGGCCAATACATACGCCTTTCTCTGGTATATCTTATATGTTAGAACGAAGGCTGAAAAGATGGTGGCTTAGACAGGCCACCCACTTGTGGATCTCCTTTCTTTCCATCCCAAGGGCCTATCCTGGTTCCCATCTACATGACTGCTCATGGCTGCTCCTCTGGGCTCTTGAAATACCATCCAGATTGGCCTCCTTTGCCCTAACCCAACCTCCATGCAACTTTCAGCTGCCATGAATGAAGAACTGGATTTTCTAAGGTCCAATACCTACATATATAATCCTATACCAAAACCTCCAGTTTTCCCTCATGAACAAAGCCTTGATTTTTTAGTTTGAAATTGAAGACCTTCCCAAGCTGGCCCTGGTCCATCTTTATAAAGTATCTCTCTTCCCAAAATGCTGTTTCCAGACAGATGAAACTGAGGTTTTTTTGATCATGTCCTCATTTCCTCTACCTTTCTCATGTTGTTTACAGGTACTGGTTCCCTGTACCAGCTAGTATTACAGCACAACTTAGCTATGCAAAGGACAAGCAAGAAAAGTTCTAAACCATCCCAATAACCAGAGGGATTATGGGTGGTATGTGTGTGAGTGTGTGTATTTCATGTTTAAAATGTGCCTAAAGATTTATCCCAAATAAATATACTAAAGAGCTCCAGATCTTGTGACCAAATTCTGTCCTGGAAGGGCTAAAGTGCTCTACTTTGCTATACAGAGAATTTTCTCAACTATATCCATGTGGAGGATTGCATATTTTATATATGTAAATATTTTTATATAATATCTATAAAGTATGCAATCTCCCACATGAATATAGTTATTTATATCAGAAGGGGCAGAACAATTGGCGCTTCTAAACAGAAGCTGGGAAAGGAGACCCTTTCCTGTGGCCTGTGCCTGCTTTGCTGGTGTTTCACTTTGCTATAAAAAGGGATTTCCTTCTGAGGATGGAATCTCCCCAGCTAGCTTCCCTGTTTACCATTTCAACATAACACGATTTCCAGATGGACTGCTCCCCACTCCTTTTATTTAGGCACTTGAAGCAGAGTTCCCTGTTTACATACCTCCCACACTTGTCCTTTTTATGGAAATCTGCTCCACTGCTTTGCAAGAGTTTTATACATTCCACATTACTAGAAAGACAGGGAAAGCATTGTTAAGATGGTAGAGGTCAATTGCTGGGCTGTCTTCAGAAAGAGCTCTTTTCTGCAGTGTATGCACAGATGAAATGAGGACACTAACTTTAAATGCTGCTAACACAAAAATAACCTAACGCATTAGACTAATGCCATATCATAAGGATCTAAAGTTCCTACAACCCCTTTTTCAAAGCTAATATATCAATGCATTAAAGAGCTTGATGGAACATTTTCAATTTCATCACTAAAGAATTTACTGATTATTACATGATGAAACCTTTCGGTGATGGTTTCATCATTTATCCTAAAATTCTCTTTCAAAACCATCAAGAGTTTATGAAACAACTCCTTAAACTTATAATAATTTCATGTTACTTTTAAACAATGAGCCAGAATGGATGAGCATTACCTTTTATCACAGCAGAATGAATTCACTATAACCATTTTCGACCCAGACTCTCCTTAACGGAAAATAAACCAGCTGCATTTCCCTGTCTTGGTAATCTAGGTAAATGAATGTGTAGAACCAAGGCCGAAAATGATGTAATGGAGCGTAGTGATCTTCCAGCTTCTTTGTCATTTGCAGAAGCAATAAATCATGTTTAGTAGAGAGAAAAGGACCCATTGAAGTGAATTTTCCAATTGAAGGGCATAGAGCTAAATATTAATCCTAATAGGTGTTTCAGACATGAATCCAGAATGGTTTGTTGCCACTCTCTGTACAGGTCTGATATTTTTCAAAATAGGGGCATAAAAGGAGACATTCATCTATCATTGTTCCAAACTTGGGATGATAAGAAGTGGCCTAGGATTTACTACTTTATTATCATTTAAATAAGAAAGATGATCTCATTAATGATAAGTATAAGCAGGGCTGTTCCTGCCCCATATCCACCCTTTACAGTCACCTTTCTCAAAGAACTAACTGCTTAAATCATAAAACTGAAAACTTTCTGAGACCATTATGTGTATAACATGTCAATTGATATAAAACACCTGTCTCTTCCTGAATGAAGCCAAAGGATCAAAGGCAGACAGATCCATGTTGTATGGATCAGGAAGCTCATATGATGGAGAGATGGGGAGAGGATAAGGAGGTTCTTTTAAAAAAAAAAAAAAATTATGAAAATAAAACTAAATACAAGACTTTGGAAGGGACCTGTACAAATAAGGGGTCCTAAAGCTTCACAGTCAATCCACCTCTGTTAAATAGGTAATGCCTTTGGTCATATACAGATTATACATGGAGCACTGCTATTCCCTAAAGACTAGGAAAATGATTAAG